>JANHAO010022865.1:0-12069 GCA_026873985.1 Saraca asoca
AATAACCATATTAATATCTAAATTAAATGGATCCATTCAACTCAAATATCACAATAAAAACAAAGAGGAAAGGAAGAGAAAGGGCTAGCAATTTGAATGCAAAAATAAATACTAGGATCTCAACATTAATCTTTCAAGTTGGAGCCCCTTGGACTGATTGCAACTTAGCCTTCCATGGAGGCACAAAAATGTAGAGAAAAATGAAGAAAAATGTGCTACACTACTGTTATTGGGACTAAGCTAAAACTACTTTAAAACTACTACAAAAACTGCACTCAAAAGCTCTCTAACAAAAAGACTTTGCCCGAGTAAAAGGAGAAGCTAGTTGCATGTAGGTGGATAGGCAATGATGGTTGACTGGTGTAGTTTGCTGCTGTCATTATGTGTGGTGCTCAATGTAGACTACTTTCCCTACTTTTTCTTCTAACTTTTGGGTGTCCAGCTGGCTAAGTGCAAGTTAGAGTAAGAGATGGTGAAATGGGCTTAAGATTCATGTCAATTGGGACCTTAAAAGTCCAATTCTGCAGAGCCCATTTTTGTAGCATTTCTGCCCTTAAATTATAGCACATTTTTCAAGCCCAAATTGATCTCTTCAACTCTAGAAGTCTTCATATGAAATTTGGCCTTATGTATTAGTTTTCATTTGGGCTTTGTTTCACCTTAATTGGACCTCTATAGCTCTAATTATTGTTTGTTGAGTGCATAAAGGTCGGGCTGCCAGGGACAGGGCTAAGATAGTACTTGGATTCTGAATTGAGCTCCAATTTTGGATGACCAATTGTGTGATTCAGCTTTTTGTAGTCGTATGAAAGTTGTAGATCTCTATCTTATCTTTCCTACAAGATAAGAATCACATCAATTGAATAAGTGTAACTCGAGATATAGCCAGATTACAGAAACTACTTAAAATGGCCAACTTATGCAGAATTTTCCTAATTGATTCCAATTGACATAAATCATAAATATGCACTGACACAACTGATGGTAAATCATTTTGGCCCTTAAAATGCTAAGTGAGAGGACAAATAAATGAGTGAAATATTTTGTTATCAGGTTCTCTCAAGGTTATCCCTTTGATGATAACTTGAATAAAAATGAACTATTCAACAAACTGGGTAACCTATACTTGTCTCAAATTTTTGTTTAATCATGGTTTTTAACTTTTGAACTAGTTATTAACGTATACAAATACAATATTTGCGTTTTTCACTTCATTGTTCATTGAAAGAAAGTACTGAGAATTCTCTAGCTAACTATGATTCCACATTCTTGCAATCCAATCCTTGTGAAGCTTTATCCCTACACCTCTTGCTCAGTTTAAACCGAGGGATGATCATATATCAGGAAGCTCATTAAAAGGTAAAGCTTGGGTTACACAATCTTTTTCAAAGTCTCATCCATTTTTTACCTCAAGTATCAGTGTTACATGATGTACTCTATTCTTTTATACTAATTCCACAAAAAGTTTCTACTTACTTTTTGCTTCATTATGGAACAAAGGATGTGTTTTTTTCTTAAATCATTTAGTCATTCCCTATTTTGCATGAGCCTCTTTGAGGGCAATGCTATTGTGATCAGTGTTTTGCATAAGATTTGATCTCTAACAAAAAAGGAAGTTAATGCAATAACCATTTATCAATGTCAGGAATGATATGACTTTTACTTGCTCCTGATTTTAATAGCTTTTGCAACAATATGATAATAGAAATTTCAATTTTTTTAGCTCCCCAATTATTTTTTTTCTCTATCATTCTTTCAAAGTAAGGGAAGTGATATAAAGCCCAGATGATGATATTTCACTCAGTGGTTCTGGCAAGTAGTTTGAGTCATCTCAATGTTAAGGTGTAAAGAACACTATTAAAATACAAAAACAAGAGAGGTAGGTGGCATGATAGTATGATCCATATAAAAGTTGAAGATGGTGTTTTGTAAATTTTCTTGGATTCATGGGGTTTTCCTTGTGATACTTAGTTGTTCCTAATAGTTGTGTTGAAATACTTTATATACTCTGTATTCCATGAATGGTCACCTATTGGCATTGTGTCATTGTGATTTTGGCAGTAAAAAGCATTCTTTTATCCTTTTTCTTTTGTTCCAGTTCTATGTGATGTATATTAGAGTTGAACTCTTAAAATCATATTTAGAGTTATGAATATTTTCTTCTATCCCTCGAAATTAATAATAATATTCTTATTTTTTTCCTCCTATCATTTTCTTTTTACCTTGGTTATTCCTTTAATGGAGGAGATATCACTGTAATCTTAGTTGTACAATTATGATTCTTCATGTTTGCAGAATTTTTAGTTAGATTTTTTATAATTTGTTAATACAATAATTCATTACAAATGATTGTATATCATTTGATTATATGAAAAAGTTTCAGGCTATTGCATCTTGAAAGGTATTGTCTGTTATTAAATCATAGAGTGAGATTTATTAAAATTATTTTCTATTGACAGTAGATTGCCATTTTGCAAAAATTTGGCCAACAAAGGGGTTCTCTCAAGCCCAAGTTGTGATCCAGTTGAAAGTATGCGATGATGAGTGCTAGGATGATGAGAGGAAGGAGGAGAAGAATAATGAACACAGAGGTTTAATGTGGCTTGACCAAATCCAGATGGTACCGGACCCTACGTCCATGGAGAAATGTTTTATTAATCTAAAGGAAATTATGTAGAGTTATTTTACCTACTCCCTTCCTCTCCCCATTTTACAGTGGCTTCCTTCCTTTTTATAGAAGGAGGGGAGGATACAAATGGAATAAAGATAAATTGTACATCTATTACATTAAGCATTAAATGTAAAGATAGCATAGAACCCTGCAAAGTGGCTTCTACAAGTTGTTTTCTATGTGTAGGGCCTAATGGACTACATTTTGCAAAGTGGTGGTGCAAGTTGCGTGTTGACCTCATGCTTGACCTCAGTGGGTTACTAGTTAGGTAAGACTGTGTCTTAGTGAGCTAGAGCTCATGCACTGGGGCAACTAATGATTCATGACCTTGAGCATACTCGGCTGGTGAGCTTGAGTCTTTAGTGAGTTGGAGCTCCTGCATAGTGACCTTGTAGTTTGGCAAGCTTGTCTCTTCTACTGGACTTGGCTCCTTCTAGGCTTTTGCCAGCTCACTTTGTAATGTCAAATTCCACTAATAACATTTTCAAAATAAATAAACACGATAAACATTTAATATGGGCTATCACTAATTTGGTTTGTATTAATTTGTTAGTTTAAAAGTTGAAAGAATTTTAGGATTTGTTTGTTTTGATGGAAAATAAAATTTTACAGAAAATACTTTCTTAAGAAAATGCATTTGTAGAAAATGAATTGATTTTTTTGTTTTTTGAGTAATGTAAGAAAAAATACTTGTTCTTATTTGGTGTATAAAAGTAAACTATTTTCTTTTATTGAAAAATATCATTATACATATAAATTTCATCTTTAAGATCAAGCTACATAATAATCATTTTATTATTAGAATATTTTTAAGATATATGTCAACAAATCTTTACTAGTAAAAAGTAAAAGTTAAGTGTATTTTGCACTACAAATGACATCAAAAGAAGAATATTCAAATATTTCTTTTCTATCTTCATCATTTCTTCATAAAGTTTCATATCTAATTAACTTTGGCCATTGTTAACTACATTTGCCAATTTTCTTAATTGCTTAAATATTTTCTTAATACAGTTTTTAATATAACTATTAAATTATCAACATTTTTTGAAATGGAAGGAAAGAGAGTGAGGGAGGAAGGGAAAGAAAGAAAGGGAGTAGAGGGCACGAAGGAAAGAGAGGAAAGAAAGAAAAAAAGTAAGAGAGGGGGAGGGAAGAAAATGGGAGATACAAATAGAGTAGTGAGAGAGGATAGAGAAATAAGGAAAGTAAAGAAAGGGAGAATGAAATTATGTAATATAAAATGATTTGAGAAAATAATTTCTTTTAATTAAAAGGGGAAATCACTTTCTCACCAATATGCTATCATTTTCTGTCATCAAAATCTACATTTTGTCGACTAACTTTCTTATTGATTCCAAATATTGGAAAGTTAAGAAAATAATTTACAAAAAAATATTTCCCTCTTAAATAGACAAACCCTAATTGAGGCAAATATTTTCTTCTATGCCTCCAAAATAATAATAATAATTTTATTTTTTCTCTTCCTATCGTTTGCTGCTTATGTCAGCTTATAAAAAATCTATCTAGTTATTTGGAGCTCGTTAGCACTTAGTCTAGGGGTCTAAAGGAATGTGTTAGCTTAAAGCCTCCTTTACACACTCTAATATATGTAATGAGGCATATATTAATAACATGGAGTTATCCCTCTCCTTATTTAATTGTCCTTTTTTGCTTATTGCACACTAGAGGCTACTTTTATGGGGTGTTCTTGTTGCTAAATTGTTCGATTATTTTGGTTTACTTGCTTATGTCACCTTCGGGCATGTTGTGCATATTTCACAATGCTCCATATATAAATCCACGTGTGGCTTGTTTCATTGGAAGGCTAGGGTGTCAGCCAAGAGTGGTGACATACGTCGCATTGTTTTAACTAGAGAGCTAGCAGTTTGTGATATTTGGTATTAGAGCCCAATTGCTAGAGAGTAGATCAGGCAATCACATGAACTTGACTTCACACCAAGTGCTAGTCTTGCTAAGCATCCAAGTTCTTGATAAGCATTTAGAGGAGTAGTAAGGAGAATAGGTAGGTAAGAAGACATAGTAGGCGGGGTGAATTAGCTCAAGAGCTAGGTGGTGGGAGTGAGTTTTCATCTTGTGAAGGTAAACAATTGGATTAAATTTGATTATCTAAGCTTATAAAGGTTGTGAAAGGAGTGAACATTTCTTAAACTCATGAAGAGACATTGTCAAAGACTTGGCAAAAATGGCAAGAAGAGATTGGAGTGGATCTTGAGCAAAAATGCGAGAATGTTACAACTGTGGGAGCGCTATTGGTGCATCAGGTACATGCATGTGTAGAAGTCGATAGACTTGCTATACAATAAGGGTGTTGGTTATGCACTCATTCATAGTAGCCATTTGAAGGAATGCAAACCATTTGAGAGAGTGAATAAATTGACAACTTATCTAGTGGAAAGAACTTCAAGAGATGCCTTGGTCTTGCCAAAAGGCTTGGCCATGTCTAAAGGGACAAATTAACAATCAGTGAAGCTAGAGGGCAAAGCCTTGGATGTGCATAAGGGTGTGGCCACACCACAACCAAAAGGTTGAAATATCCAAAGGGATGTGAGAATTGATAGCTGATCTAGCGGGAAAAGCCCTGGTCTTGTAGAGAAAGCTTGACCATGTCCATGAGAGACATATGAGCTGTTGGTGGAGCCTAGAAGATAAAGTCATGGTTGTGTTAGAAAACATGGCCACAACAAACAAATACCACATCCTGTTGGATGACACATTTCTTTTAATGTATTGTGTGGATAAATCTTATTAAAGGAGTCTAAAATTGTTTTAGAAGGCATGAATTTTACTTAGAGAAGTAAACTCGAAGGGGATAGAAAATATATTTACTTTTGCTTAATTGTATTAGAAAAGTTTAAGCAAACAAATTTAAAATTTCCTACAAGTTCTTTGAATTTCACACCATTAATCTATTTTTAATGAATTAAAAAATAATTATATATAATATGATATGTTAAATTTTTTATCATATATATTTATAAATATGAAAATATACTAACTAGTTTGACCATCTGGTTTAATCGATTGAACTAGTTTGACCTTGACCCGGTCACTTTACTTACTGGATTGACAGCTAGATCAGGCCCTAAGACATTGACTATGATTGTTAAGTTACCAGAGGGTATTAACTTAGAGAAGGTCAGAGGATTCGATCGAGGGCTGTAGTGAAGTGTGAAGGATTGTCAAACCTAATGCAAGCAACTTGGAACCATGAGATTAGTCTTGTGTCACACATCGGTGTATGAGACATTATATGTGTGACATCTCTGATAGTAAAGTCCCCAAACGCTAAGCGTGCACATCGACTACAAAGATAGCAAACTAAGAGCTACAAAGATAGCACATGCAAGCTACAAAGGTAGTGAGCATTTGAGTTACTCGGGCAACAAAATTTGAGTTTCAAAGGAAACTAATCCAAAGTCTACGAAGGCGGCAAAATTTTTTAGCTTCACAAGAAGCTTATCCAAAGTCTGTAGAGGTAGCAAAATTCTTGAATTTCAGAGGAAGCTCACCCGATATCTAAGGAGGTAGCATTATTTTTGATGGAGTCAGCTCAAAGAAACAAGCTTAAAAGGAGTTGAGGGAGGAGCTGATGAGCAGCAAATTGAAACCTATCCTAATGTTGTGTCAGGTTAAGGGAGTCATCTTTTCAAAATTCCTTAAGTTACATTGGCTGAAAGAGACAAGCTGGGAGTGGTTGAGGGAGTAGCTTAGAAGAGTAGGCTAAAGACTCTCATGAAGAGTTCAGGGGAGTAGCTCAAAGGGAGTAGGCTAAAGATCTTCATGGGAGCTATGTCAGATTAAGATGCCAATGAGGACATTGACATTCTTTAAGGTTAGAGAATGTCACAAATCAGTTTTGTGAATAATTTCAGGGGGAAAAGGTGTTTAGTTTGACACAAAACTTTGTTAAAAAATCAAGCATTGTATAAAGGCCTTATGGCTTAAATTTGGGAGCGATTCAACTTGTTTACTATTTTTTTCAATTTTTTCCCATTTTGAGGATATTTCTAAAATTTTGGTGAGATTTACTTGTCTAGTGCAGTCTAAAAAGCACATGGCTATATTCCTTGCATTTTTAGCTTCACGTCCATACAAGATGGCTCAAAATCTCCATCTAGAACTATAAAAAAAAGACCTTATGTTAACTCATGAAAACATATGTCTACTTATACCATATGACCTTTGACTCAATGTTTTTTAGGGGAGAAGTGTAGGTAGCTTGCCAATCACTCATCAGAGGCACATACCTTAACCAATCGAAACCTCCACATCAAATCATTGTTTTCCCCTTTAAGTTTATTTTCTTTTCTTTTTCAAGGTCAATGCTGCATTTTTACAATAGATTTGCTACTGAATTCAACGTAATGTTGCACTTTAACATTTGGAATAACAAATAATAAATTGTGTCCACTTTAGATAAAATTGAATCCACCTTAAATAAATTTGCTTACACAAGCATTTTCATCTATGAGGGTAATGACATATGAATGGAAAGATTACGTTACATCAAGTTGGTTCTATTGAGAATTAGGTCAAAAATCAAAATTAAATAATGACTAAATTAATGAAACCCCATTTGCTAGGGATGAAAATGGTTGTTTTGTTTGCAAACATATAATTAGTATCACTTTAGGTACCAATAATAGGAATATTGACAAAGGAGCACTCACATTGGGTTAGCTTGGAACTTTGAATTGAAAGTCCAAGTATCTATATTGTAAAGCCATATGGGTCTCGTGTTAGTTAATATAACTGGAAAATAATACTGTAGTTCTATATTCATTTATCTATATTTAAGCAAAAATGCTAATTCCACAAACACAGACTCGCAAAAGAGGGGGTTCACTTTCTTGTGAGATACAAAAAACATTAAGTGAAAATGAAAGAATAAAAAATGAAAATAACATTGTTGATATTTATGTAAGTTGAAATGATAGGCTAGCAATAGAAAATAATTGTTGAGCCATATTAAAGAATCCAAATATGAAAGATTCAAGTAATAATATAAATTTAGGAATGATTGTTTTAAAAGATATAAAATAAGGCCTACTAATCAATATCATATTAACAATTGAGGGTTTTTGGCTAGCTAAATTTTCTTCTGCCACATGTTAGCTGCATTTCAGTTTTTTTCCCGCCCAAGTTTATTGTTGTTGCTTAACCTTTTTGCTTTTAGCAGAAGCAACGTTATAGTGTAAGGTGGCTAATTGCTTCATTAATTGCTCTATTGTATTAAATGCTCTGCACCTCAGTCTTTCTCACCCAACCCTTTGCCGCATCTGAGTTCTGCTGTGTTGAGTTTTCTATTGACTGCATCTCAATTTTGCTGTGTCAACTACTTTGTTGTATTTTTTGTTGAAGTTTTACATAGGCTTCTGCAAGCAAGGCATTGGATTCTTCAGTTTCTTCTTCTTGATGGTATTTTGGTTGGTGATATTTAGTGTGTTGGCTGATTTAGTGTTGCTATGTTAAATGCTCTACTCTGTTAAATGCTTTGCTGACTACATTTCAGTTTCTTCTTCTTGATGGTATTTTGGTTAGTGATATTTAGTGTGTTGGCTAATTTAGTGTTACTATGTTAAATGCTCTGCTGTGTTAAGGTACTTTAATTTCTCCCAAACCCTTTACTGCATCTCAATTTTGCTGTGTTAAATGCTCTGCTGACTGCATCTTAGTTTCTTCTTCTTGATGCTATTTGGGTTGGTGATATTTAATGTGTTGGCTAATTTAGTGTTGCTATGTTAAATGCATGCTGTGTTAAATGCTCTGCTGACTACAACTCAGTTTCTTCTTCTTGATGGTATTTTGGTTGGTGATATTTAATGTGTTGGCTAATTTAGTGTTGTTGTGTTAAATGCATATTGTGTTAAATGCTTTGCTGTGTTAAGGTACTTCAATTTATCCTTCAACCCTTTAGTGCATCTCAGTTTTGCTATGTTAAATGCTCTACTGACTACATCTCAGTTTCTTCTTTTTGATGCTATTTTGGTTGATGATATTTATTGTGTTGGCTAATTTAGTATTGTTGTGTTAAATGCTTTGCTATGTTAAATGCTCTACTATGTTAAGGTACTTTAGTTTCTCCCCCAACCCTTTACTGCATCTCAATTTTGTTGTATTAAATGCTCTGCTGACTGCATCTCAGTTTCTTCTTCTTAATGCTATTTTGGTTAGTGATATTTAATGTGTTGGCTGATTTAGTATTATTGTGTTAAATATGTTGGCTGATTTAGTGTTGCTATGTAAATGCATGTTGTGTTAAATACTTTGCTGATTGCATCTTAGTTTCTTCTTCTTGATGGTATTTTGGTTGGTGATATTTAATGTGTTGGCTGATTTAGTGTTATTATGTTAAATGTATGCTATGTTAAATGCTCTATTGTGTTAAGGTACTTTAGTTTCTCCCTCAACCCTTTAGTGCATCTCAGTTTTGCTATGTTAAATGCTCTGCCGACTACATCTCAGTTTCTTCTTCTTGATGCTATTTTGATTGGTGATATTTAATGTGTTGGCTGATTTAGTGTTGTTGTTTTAAATGCTTTGCTATGTTAAATTCTTTACTATATTAAGGTACTTTAGTTTCTCCCTTAACCTTTTACTGCATCTCAGTTTTGCTATGTTAAATGCTCTACTAATTGCATCTTAGTTTCTTCTTCTTAATGCTATTTTGGTTGGTGATATTTAATGTGTTGGCTGATTTAGTATTGCTGTGTTAAATGCTCTGGTGACTACATCTTAGTTTCTACTTCTTGATGGTATTTTGGTTTGTGGCATTTAATGTGTTGGCTGATTTAGTGTTTGTGTGTTAAATGCTTTGCTGTGTGAAATGCTCTGTTATGTTAAATGCTTTGCTGTGTTAAGGCACTTCAGTTTATCCCCCAACCCTTTGCTGCATCTCAGTTTTGCTGTGTTAAATGCTCTGCTGACTACATCTCAGTTTCTTCTTCTTGATGCTATTTTGGTTAGTGATATTTAATGTGTTGGTTGATTTAGTGTTGCTGTGTTAAATGCTCTGCTGATTGCATCTCCGTTTCTTCTTCTTGATGCTATTTTGGCTGGTGATATTTAATGTGTTGGCTGATTCAGTGTTGCTGTGTTAAGGCACTTTAATTTCTCCCCCAACCCTTTACTGCATCTTAGTTTTGCTATGTTAAATGCTCTACTGACTACATCTCACTTTCTTCTTCTTGATACTATTTTAGTTGGTGATATTTAATGTGTTGGTTGATTTTGTATTATTGTGTTAAATGCATGCTATGTTAAATGCTCTGCTAACTACATCTTAGTTTCTTCTTCTTGATGGTATTTGGGTTGGTGATATTTAATGTGTTGGTTGATTTAGTGTTGCTATGTTAGATGCATGCTGTGTTAAATGCTTTACTGTACTATTCCTTCTTTTCTTTATAGTAATGATAACACATTCCTTTTTTTTTTTGAACTGATAGTTTATTGACTAGCACATTCTTCTTGCATGATTTGGTCAGTGATATTTAATGTGTTGGCTAATTTAGTGTTGCTGTGTTGAATGCTTTACTGTAGTAATCCAAGTTTGGCAGTTATTAATGTCAAACTTGAAGTACTTAGGTTATGATCTTAAGGAGATTAATGTCTTAGAAGTACTTAGGTTATGATCTTGAAGTACATAGGTTATGATCTACTTAGCAAAAAATGTCTTAGAAATAGAGAAGCTTGCTAACCTATCTAAAACTCTCTAAAAACTATCCAAACAACCCCAAACATGGCTGTGTCCTGGGACACGGCCAAGGTGTGTTTAGGGCTGGAAATGTAGAAGTCTGGAGAAAGAAGGTAGTGCTAAACATGGCCAGGCCGTGTCCTAGGACACAGTCATGTTTATGGTTGGCCTCTTTCTCTAGATTTCTACATTCCCAGCCCCAAACACACCTTGGCCGTGTCCTAGGACACTATTGAGTTTGGGGCTATTTGGAGTAGCTTTGTTTTGCTTCAATTACTAATATAATTGTTTAATTTTGAGTTAATACCTATTTATTATGTGTGTTAAATAAGTTGACATGTTTAAGATCCAAATTCATATAAACCCAACATAAACTAATATAAAATTTTTTATATTTGTATTATATTATCTTGTGGTGTCAAAAGTATTCTCATCTAAACTGATAAGCATTAAATATTTGTATTTGTGATATGGTACTATTTTTCATATGCATAAACTATTATGTGATCAAAGGATTATATGGAAGTTATCCTTTATTGGATTTTGTTATCCTTATCACCATTGTTTTAAATTCCTATACAATAAATCTTTCAAGTTATATGATACCATATGTTCTAAGATTGGATCTTCACAAATGTTGTAAGGTAGTTATAAGTATTCTAGAGTTTAATTCTTTAAACAATAATGAGTGTCAACCAAAATGACTATGAAAATATATAAGGGTTGTTTAATTCTCATAATTTAGACTGCAAACAATCTCGATTGAGAAGGCAGTTGATAAGGTAACAACAACTAAAAGGCAAGGTCTTTGTAGATAGAGGTGTGCTTCTGAATACTGTCCATTAGTTTTATCAATTTATGTGTCTGGTGTTTTGTTTTTCATTTTGTCTCCATGTGTGCATTTGTAGGTTGTCCTGTTATTAAAGGTAGTGATGTTGATTTGGTTTCCCCAATGGCCAGCTATAATGCTAACATAAGTAGTTCATCATGTAATAAAACAAATGTTGATGATCTTATTGCTATGCAAACTGTTGAATATGCCTAACCGAAATTATGTACAAGTTTATATATACAATCCGATCATACAAGGGTGCTTGGTGACATATCAAACTTTGCAATCAATTTAAATAGCAAATTCTGTGATGTGGGTATGTTTTGATCTTACACAACTAAGTTCAATTCTGTTTTATTTTGATTCTTATCTCTTTAATGTAGCTATAGTACAATGTGATATACTTTAATTTGCTCTTAATGGTAAGAGTGTTTCATAACAACTCATATGGGTAAAAGGAGGAAAAATGCTCATTCACTTAACATAGATGAAACTAAGCAAGTTGCTAATGATCAACCTTTAAGAAGCAATATAAAAAATTGTAGTGCATCCATTTGGAGTTTAAATTATGGAAAATCTAGCATAGGTCCATCTCATCAGGCTATACATTCTATTTCTGAAGATAACTTGGAAACTGCAGCTATATTGAACCTAAACGTTCAAGGTATTACTGAATTTTAATTCTTTATACCAATTTGTTTGGAGAACATTTTTGCTATCAAATATCATTTGATTGTGTTCTATTTTGTTCAATTTTGTGATATAGGTAATAAAATTGCAGAAGTTAGCTTACTTGGCAACAATAATTGTATTGATATTAGGAGTGGAGATGTGCCTAATGGTATGCTT
>JANHAO010022866.1:0-12061 GCA_026873985.1 Saraca asoca
ATTGAATGAATTAACTTCTCACCATGAGCTTCATCTTATTTATGCATAAATCATAAACATGATCACAATATGTAATATAAGATGAATATTCACCCTTTGTTATCCAAATCCATAGATCGCTTAGTCATAGATGCAATAGAGACTAATCAAATTGACTCTAGGGCACCTATATTCGACTAACACAATCATCAATAAATCGAGTAAAAGTAACCCCAACTAGACCCCCTTCATCTACAACCCAAACAAATACAACCCAACTAGACTCTTCAGGCGATAACCATGGCAACTAGGCAAAGGTTTAAAAACATTGTCTTCGCCCAAGAGCCTACTACACATGACTGAAGCCAAGATAACAATTGAAAACTTTAGTAGAACTTTATGTTATTAAAACTAATGTTTTCTATTTTAGGGAATGTTATCCCATTATGTTGCTTGTCACTTGAATGTGGTTGCATTATATATTAGCCACACCATGTCTAAGACCTCTTTTTGTGATCTTTTTGGTTGAACAATTTACTGTGGTTAAATTATGTCAAAACTGGTTGAATTATGTAATGGCCAGGACCAAAATTTATGGAAGTTGTATTTTGTTGTCATTTTAATTTTTGCATTGCATTTTACAAATTTGAAGTTTATCATTTTATAGGTTTTGTCATCACAACAATTACTTAACTAATTAAATAACTAAATGAATTATGCAGATTTATGTAAGTGGCAATTTTAACAATGAAATGTGTAGCATTTTGCAATATTTTGCACTGCATTGTGCAATGTTGACAATGCATTATGCAAATATGCAATGTTTTGCACTGCATTTTGTAATTTTCACATTGAATTATGTAGATGCAAAATTTTACACTATTTAAACAATGAACTATAGAGATTTCTTAACTAATTATATAAGTAGCAACATGAAATTAGTTTTTCAAGTTCTTATTAGTTATTTTAGAATAAATATTACCAACTTTCTCCGCTAAAATCAAACAAAATAAATTGTAATCACCAAAATTCTAACAATAATGTCACTTTCATTAAAAATAAACATTAACCATACAACTATAACCATTCAGCATAATTAACTTACATCCTGAGCATTCTTCATATTACATAAACACTCACTGAAACAAAGTAATACCTATAACATAAACACTCACTAAAACAAATTTTCAAGCACCACTCCAATTAAAAGAACTATCAAAATATAAATAAATTCCAATCTTGTGAGTTCATCTTAAGCTACTTCTTTAATTCAACTACTTTCTTGTCTTCTTTTTACTCTATTTTTATGTCTTCTTTTTCTTTTCATCTAGAGCATTATTCATCACAACCTCATTTGCTTCATCCTTTCATTCAAAGAATCCATAAGACATTTCTTCATTTTGCCAATGTAAACATCTATAGAACATTATCCCATGATTCTTGTATGTTTTAGATTTCAGAAAATTGTTTTCCTTCCATAACTGTAGAAAATATTATGGTTATGTTTCCTGTGATTGGCTATTAACATGTTAGTGCTATTCTCAATAGATCTTTATTCTTTTGATGTAGAGCATGTTTGTCCATCGCCATTGTTGCAGCAATATTCATTGTGTGCAATCATCTTCCATGCTTGGAGCCAATAATTTTGCCCAACCCCAAAATTGATCGAAACAATGGTAAAAAAATTTTAATGAGTCATTATTTGAATTTATTTGTAATTTTTAATTCCAACTTGGATGTTTAAATTGAAATCTCAACATTTAGTTTGCTACGTGGGAACCACAAGTTGATGGTAGGATTAATGCAGTCATGTTTTCAAACATTTGTACTAAATTGAAACAAAAAAAAATCTTCTATAGATTAAAATGCAAACACTCAATCTTTTGAGAACCGAATTAGTTAACCCAAATCTTAATTTGATCCACCGACTTGTTCCCGATTAACCTGCTCAACCCGCGGCCTGGTGCGTCTTTGCATCTTCCCAATTTGTCAGGTTTATTTTCTTGCACTTCTCAGTGACCCGAGACCTCACTAACATACGAACTCTACTTCCCCTCCTTCACTCTCTCCAGTAATGCTCTCTCTTCACGCAAATGCCAAAGCCTCATGCTTTCCATCCACTCTTCACTCCTCAATCCCATTCTACAGTACCATGTTCATCCCCAATTCCTTCAAACCCATAAATCCCAAAGCAAAAGCCAACTCAACCACAATCGCTGTCACGAAAGCACTTCTCCAATGGAATAGAAAACCACAGTTGGCTGGTGAAACACCTCGAGTCGTTGTCATTACCTCTGGTAAAGGTGGGGTAGGAAAAACCACCACCACCGCCAATATTGGCCTTTCACTGGCTCGCCTTGAGTTCTCTGTTGTCGCTATTGATGCTGATGTTGGCCTCAGGAATCTCGATCTCCTTTTGGGTCTCGAGAACCGCGTCAATTACACTGTTGTTGAGGTCCTCAATGGTGATTGCAGGCTTGACCAAGCTCTGGTAAGAGATAAGCGTTGGTCTAATTTCGAATTGCTCTGTATATCAAAACCAAGGTCAAAATTGCCAATTGGATTTGGTGGGAAAGCCTTGGTTTGGCTTGTGGATGCCTTGAAAGCAAGGCAAGAAGGCTGCCCGGATTTCATTCTTATTGATTGTCCTGCTGGGATTGATGCTGGGTTCATCACTGCTATAACCCCTGCCAATGAGGCAGTTTTGGTGACCACCCCAGATATTACAAGCTTAAGAGATGCTGATAGGGTCACTGGTTTGCTTGAATGTGATGGAATTAGGGATATTAAAATGATTGTGAACCGGGTTCGGACTGATATGATCAAAGGGGAGGATATGATGTCTGTGCTTGATGTTCAGGAAATGCTGGGCTTGCCTTTGTTAGGGGTTATTCCTGAAGATTCTGAGGTGATCAGGAGCACAAATAGAGGCTATCCACTTGTATTAAATAAGCCACCCGCATTGGCAGGGTTGGCTTTTGAGCAGGCGGCATGGAGGCTTGTGGAGCAGGATAGCATGAAGGCAGTGGTGGTCGAGGAGGAGCCAAAGCGTGGATTTTTCTCATTTTTTGGTGGCTAGTAATCTAAGTCTGGTTTGAGAATTGCAAGTTTGATTGGATGGCTAGTAATGAATCTTTGGTGTCGGAGACTGTGGAAGTGCAAGTATTTTTAGCAGAAACTACTTGCTCCAGATTAAGGTAAGAGGAGGAAGCTGTGTACAGTGGGATAGGATAGTAAAGCTTATCTTTGTTTATTCTGTTCATTCAACCAAATTAGTGTCGGGATTGGTGTCTGTAAACTTTAGTTGAGATTAGTTCAAGTGCTTTGCAGTCCTCAGGTTCTCTCTTGTTTTCGTTATAGCATTTGATGGTGATTTAATGATTTATTTCTATTTAATCTGTGGAGCTTCAATTTTTTCCTTTTTCCTTTTTCCTGCTACACCATAAACGATAATTGTTGATTGCTTGCCATTGCATCCCTTTAGGGATAATGAAATCGTTGTTGATCATCTGCAGCAATGAATATATACTAAGATTACTCTTGAGCAATAAAGCTGCACCATAAATTTTAGAAAGCTTAAAAATTGTCTCTTAAGGAGACTGCATTAATTGTTTACCTTCCATTTGTTATTCACATATATGTTCATGGAAAATTGAGCCATATATGTAAATATGGTAATAGCACGAAGATGATAAACTTCCGTTTGGTGGTTTAAATGGATAACTTACAAGTAATTGTCGTCGGTTACATAATAGCATGTCTCAACTCCCTTGCAGCCTACAGGAGAAACAAATATGAGAATTAGAAATACTTGAAATCGTATTAGAAAGCAAGTCCATGTTAAGATGTTGTGCCAGACTAACTTGTCTTAGTCAATGAACATCGTATTGTGAACAAAGTTGTTCGGATTTGGTCCTGTGTTATTTTAAGAGTGTCCAATGCTAAGGTTGTGTACTATGATTATATACTAATTATATTCATCTGCCTTTGCTCAGAGCTCTCCTTAATTATAGCCCTGTAAACTGGCAACAATAACAGTGGATTATTCTGAACGATGCTGTGCTTTTCTTTGAATGACGTTTGATGTTGAGGGTAATCATGGATGTGATATTTGAAGATAGTCTTAACAGCAAAGCCTCTGCCCACCTGACTAAGGAAATTAGCAAAGCGTTGTTGCTAACTAGTAGGAAGTTGTATGGAAGGGAGGGGCACTCTTCTATTTAATCTCTTGTGGTCTAGAAATTGCCCATTCATGGTAGATATTAGTAGATTTTCTAGATCTCCATCATGACAAACTGCTTGTTGTTCAAAATCTGCGTCATGCACATTGCTCTCTTGATCCAATTAGGATTCAGTTAGCCAGAAATTTGTTTGTTCAAACCAGGGAAGAAATGGCCTTCAAGCCAAACAGTTCACAACTGGTTGGAGCCACCACTGCTCTTAGAAAACTGTCCAGCCCATCAAACATACTCTTTAAAGAAGCCAGGCCCAGTTCGTGAACTTCTTTTTGTCTTCACACTTGGGCAGAATTTTCCTAAAATATGTCCAATAATAAATAAATTGTATGCTGGCCCAAGAAAAAAAAACCTTGTTTGGGTTTACACAATAAGAGGCATTGTATTTTTGTTATAAAACTCACCCCACTGTTATACTAATTTCTAGTAGTAACATTTTGTTATTTATCTATTTGTATCATTACATGGTTAATTAAAAAATCAAGGTAAAAAAATGAACATTGGAGGCCACTATCAGCATAATAATCCTTTCTCATCATCTCCAAAACATTATCTTCATCATCCTCATAATCCCACTTTTCCTTTTTTCTTTTTAATTTTCATGTGGTGTTGTTTATTGTTTTTGTGGCTACATGACACATTGGAAAACCATTTCTCGGACTCATAGGATGTAGGACTAAGACGGCTAATGGTTGTGGTAAGGCCACATGTCCCCCACTCAATCTGTTTGGTTGGACTGCCTACAGTGGGGAATAAGAATCCCAATCAAATACTATTATATTATCTAACCTCAAATAATTGAAATTCTGATCATTTCACCAACCTCACTGTGGTTCTTATAAATACAATTTGTCATCTAGAATTAGGATTAGGGGTACATCAAGCCTTTTAGCCAGTCTTATTTCGAATTAAATTTGTATTTTATATAATATGTCATCAAAACACTTTTCAATATCCCTTTTTTTTATCATTCTCCCTTTTCAACTAATCTATAACATTTGTCCACGCATTATGCTACCCTTATTCTTTATTTGAAAGATAAGTACATTAAACGACAAGATAAATTGGTCTTTGGACGACAAATAAAGGTTGGTTTCCACGCAATAATATAAGGTAGTTGATTTGAATTAAATTTCCTTTTTCCGCCCTCCTGCTGATAAGATTTTGTGTCTGATTTTTCAATTTCTTGAATAGATTTTTTTCACATTTTCTTGACCACAGTATGATCACTTGATAAAATTTTAGAAACAAACCTTTCTTTTTATGAATTATGGGGAATGATTTGAAATACTCATAATTACGCTTTGTATATAAATTAAACTATAGAAATGCATAATAATTTTGTGAAAACATACACAAAATTAGTATAATTAATGAACGTGGGTACCATAGAAACGCACTTTGATGTCAGAGAAAACACATGAGATCTGTCCATGAAGGTTCTTCCTGCATAAATTGATTAACAAGAAGACTTGCCCTTTAGACTTTGTCCCTTTCCTGTAAAAGTTATGGATAAGAGTAGGACCATTTGGGTATATTCCTCTAAAATTTGACAAGTATGAGGTGAAACAGGAATTCCACTCAACAATTGGGAGGCAGTCTCAACTCTCAAACAAGTGCATCAACCACTTTGGTTGCTTTGCCTCTTGAACAAAAATCCCACCTTTGGGATGATATCTATATCTTACACGTAACATATAAAGAAGGATAGTCAGGTTGCATCTGCAAGGTTAAGATCATAATCAATAAGTGAAGATGTTACCTCCACGAAACTAGAAAGGCATATTTGCATGT
Source organism: Saraca asoca (assembly GCA_026873985.1). NCBI lineage: Eukaryota > Viridiplantae > Streptophyta > Magnoliopsida > Fabales > Fabaceae > Saraca > Saraca asoca. The sequence continues at coordinate 6,009 of JANHAO010022866.1, forward strand.
CGACTGAATTTGCAGGCTGCTCATATATATATATATATATATATATATATGGTTGTTACTTCGCCAAAAGACAAGTGATGAAGATTGTGTGACTTAAAAAAATTGATGATATTTTCTTAATTTTAGAATAAAATAATTTATTATATTTATAAACTTTCAATAAATCAATTACTTCTAAAATGTTTTTTTTTTTTTATAAAATTTGAATATATGATCTCCAAGTAAGAAATAATTAAACCCACTAAATGATAGCCCCCTCATGGAGGAAATGAAACTAAAAAGAAGGATGTGATGTAACTAAAAGAATGACAAGATGCACCTTTAACAATTCTTGTCAAATTCATGTATCTTTCCTTCTTCATTTGAGACTCGATCTTTTCTAAAAATATCACAAGAAGAAAACATTTTCTTAGAATCCTAGGTTGCATATTCTTATATTCAAGCATTAAGTATCATTTTTTTATTACATATACTAACATCAAATTACATATATATTTATTAAATATTATCATTGTTATTATTTTATATCCCGTCCAAATATTCATATATGAATAATTTTATAAGGAATTTGATCTATTAAAAGATTGAATATTTTTATTGTTGAATTACATTTTTTTATTAAAATTTATATTTTTTATTTGATTTATTTAATTTAAAATTAAAAAATAATTCAACAATGAAAATATTTAATTTTTTTTAAAATATCAAACTTCAAATAGAATTATTCTCTAATCATTACGTTAATTTATAAATAATGGGAATATATTCAATAAACTTTTGTATGAATAATTAGGAAAGTTTACCATGTTAATTTAATGAATCATATGGAACATTATTTTTTGTGCCTTTGTCACTAATAATAATTTCAGTAAAATAATTTGTTTGTGCGACCATCATTCGATAAAATAATAATAAAAAAATCCACTATTGTCTTGTAGTCGACGACACTTGCTGGAATATATGTGCATCATATATTGTATTCTGTTTTTGAGGTGGACGTGAGATTTGCGTGTTCCTTGTAAACAAATCCATTTTTAACTCATTCACTATTTTCAATGTTAATTGCCTCTTCAAATACGATCGGGTGCTACAGTCAACCTTGCATATCTTTTCTCTTGGCAGTGTTTTTTTAAGTTTGCAATTATATGAATAATTTTTTTAAGTTTTAAAAAATTTAAAAATATTAAAATTTTAGTTTAAAAAATAAAAATATATATGAGTCATATTTGATTTTTTTCTAATTATTTTTAATATGAATTTTGATAATAGATTTTCTTTTAAATTAAATTACTAATAACAAAGTTCAATTTTCAATATGTTTAGGATATGACTTAATCAAATATTTTTAATAAATTATTATTGAAATTTGATTTGATTATATTTGAGGAGATAAGATATATATTTCTTTTATTTTTCATTATTTTATTGAGTTCATTTTGTTAAAAAAAAAAAAATTGAAAAATTATAGATGATTGTTCTATTTTTTCTTGTTTCTTTTAATATTTTTAATTTTTTGAAATTTTTTTAAAAAATTATTTGTAGGATTTAAATTTTTATAGAGATTGTATGGCATTAGATTTTATTTTAGGGATCAATTTTATTTTACCCCCATATCTTATTAAAAGGGTTTTATATGTAATTCATAGATCTGAGTCTACCACTATATTAACTAACTTGTGACTTTTCAACGCTTTTGCTACTCTGCATACATAGAACACTCCCCGCTACTTGTTGTCAAAGTCAAAATAGTTGCTTGCAAGAAATAATTTATTAAGAATTCACACTACATTGATAGGCCACATTTTTTCAATTTTGCTTAAAAACACTTTCGAGTTCTAATTAAATAGGCAAGTTCCTCCCTGTAATTAGGCCCTTAAAGAGTGAGGCTTTTAAGGCTAAGCAAGGAAGAGGGCGCCGTAAATACATTAATGGGAAAATAACAAACTATCTTCTACAATTTTGAAATAGTTATATTTAGTTTGCATAACTATTTATTTTTATAATCAATCTATTTTTATTTTAAATAAATGATAAATTTTACTTATATAATATTTTTTTATAATTCTAAAAAAATTAAATATTATATTAATGATATAAAGATAAAAATATAAAAATTACAATCATATATCTATTTAAAATGAACAAAACATCTCTAAACGAAAAGAATTAAAAAAAATAGTACGCAAATGAAATCAATTTCAGATTTAAGATATTCACAGTATGTTTTATTTTCTCATATCATGTCAAATTGAACATATTTTTTATTTTTTAAAATTATTTATAAAATAAATATTAAATATTAAATATAATTAGTCAAGACCGGAGAAGTAATTTAAATTTTTCGCAAGGACACATGCATGTCATTTCTTGTTTGTAATTACAAGCTAATGTCTTATTTTACATTTTGTCGGATACGTTTCAATTAACGACTTTATTAAAAAAAAAAAAAGGACAAGAATTATTAGTATATATTATCAATTCATTCAGGTATACTAGTATTTGTATAAAATTTTTATGTCCACATAACCCCATTCAAATTATTGTTTGATTTATCTATTTATAAATCTTTTGTTATGCCGACCACTGGTTATACCTTTTCGAATATTGAGAAGATCTAAGATCTGTATTTACGTTCTATTTTATTATAGTTCTTTACTAACTTTGTATAATCAATGATATATTTAATTATAGCTGAAAACATAGACCCCATATAGGGTGGATCTCGTTGACTCTAACTTAGGTGTGTACGACTTAATCAACTATGAATTAATTATAATTAAAAATTAAATACAACTATCATTACAGTTACTCATAACATCTCATGCCAGCAAGAAGTATGAGTCACCCATGTGAACGAACTTGCTTTGCACGAGTGAAGATGTTACCGTTTGCTATATCTGCGAAAATGAAATTTTCAATAGTTTTACGAAAATTCACCTCTTAAAAAATTAGATATTTATATTATTGGATTGTCTAGTGTATATTAAAATTTATATTTTTTATTTAACTCATTTGATTTAAAATTTTAAAAAAATAATTCAATAATAAAAATAATTAACTTCTAAAAAAATCGAACACTTCCTGTAATCGCTCTAAAAATGAATTATATGGACAAGAGAATTTTTACATTGACTTTTATAAATCAAAGTTGACAACCATAGAAACTATAAAGGTTGGATTATGATCAAAAGCACATTCTAGACCACCTTTTTTCCAAAGTGGATTATCAAAGCCAAGAGCTTCCATAGCAAAATATAGTTTGACCTACAGAGATGAACATGAACAAGTTAGACCCACCTTTTGATATGCAGAGATGAGGGAGCAGAGAAGATTGTCTCTAGTAAACATACTAATAAATGGGCACATATTTCTTATATGCTGAACATGGAGTTGGAAATTGACGATATATAAATTGTGTTTCTCTTTCTTATAGGTATTCTCTCCAATTTCAAAAAAATATAAAATACTTTTCTTCTTTTTTGGAAGTCTTTTGCACTTAAGAACATCAATTGTGAGCAAAATGAAGAATTAGCCAAATGACACATTCCCACTTGGGGTTGGGGGGACAACATGGGTCATTTTCTGCCGTTTAGGGCAAAAGCCAAAACTAGAGGACTTGGGAACAAGGAGGAGGCAATGAATTCCCTTCCACCAAGTTAGCATCAATTCCTTTTTTTTTTTTTTTCCCCTTCATAAAACATTGTAGTTTTATACAAGCAAGCGAATATCAAAACTGATGGATTGACGCATACAAATTGTGTATTATTTCTCTACACACGCATACATTGTTTCAAACAGCTTCCACTCATTTCTTCATCATGAACCTATGTATGATTTTGTTCTCCTACTTATCTCCCTCTCCAGCTCTTCCACTCCTCCTACTTCTTCAACTTCCTGCATTATATTACATAAGACAGTTTCACCACCATGAAAATAATAAATTTTCTTATATGCAAAGAAAACACAAGACATAGAAGGTACCCGACCTTTGGTCCCAAAAACAGGCCATATGGTACACCACTAAATTTATCTGAATGGTGGAGCTGAAGAAAGACAAAAAAAAATGGTGCCTGTCAGATCCTCTTCCACAAGAAACATCCATTCATAATATTTATCCTATGTATAGGTAATGTCATAACATTAACAGCAAATTGAATATATTTGTGTGGCTGGTGTCGATTACTTGGTGAGCAGCAGCGACTCTTCTGAAGTAGGGAACGTTGGCAATGGGCCCTACTGGGAATCTTCTATGAACCAAGCCATCGTGCACAAACATGTACGCCATTCCAAACACCGTAATTCCTAGACCCTGTTCCAAATTAGAATGTCATTACAAGAACATTTCAGGGTATTTTTGTCACATTCGTAATCCTATAGTAATTTAACCGTTAATTAAGTATGTAAACAACGGATTTTCAGACAAGAGAGAGAAAGTGAAAGGACTCACAGCGCCAAAACAAAGGCCAGGGATCAGACCCTTGTGAAAGAAACCATAGGAGAGGAGAGCGATCGCTGGCACTGCGTTTGTTATGGCGAAAACATCGTTCAGCTCGAATGGACCTTCTCTTGGTCTATGGTGGGACTGCAATGAAAGTTCATGTTTTTGTCACTAGATCAATTATTCAATACTGATTGGTTGCTGAGAGATTGAAAACGAAAATCATTTAATGTTATGTCTGGTGGGTTTTTGGCTTTCTGGACCGATGAACACCAAAGCTTCAAACTTTGCTCTTATATCTTGTATTTTGGGCAATTAAAATAGGAAAGATAAGAGGGAAACGGGAGAATTGGAAAGTTACAAAGCAGACCTCGTGCATATGCCATAAGGATGCATGCCATAGGGCTCTATGAGCCCATCTTGCCCAAAACTCCATACCCACCTGAAAATCAAGAGATAACCAGTTGAATTTGACACCCAAATTTAACAAAGATCAAATCTAATTTCAAATTCAGAAACTTTTAAAAGTTGAATTGAACTTACAGCAGCACCCACTGAAAGAGCAAATGTACCAAACATTTCAGACCAAGGCACTTCTCCACCCTATGCATCCCAAATTCAATCCAGTTTCAGATGCAAATTAACACATAATAATGCATAAAACACAAAGAGAAAAATTTAAGAAGAGGAACCTCCATTTGCCATGAGAATCTGTAATAAACCGACATGACAGCCATAGAAGTGATACCAAAGCTAGACATGACAGCGGCAACAAGATAAGTAAACCTCTCTGATTTCTTCCTTGCCAGTTTTTCTGCTATGCGTGATGATATGGCTTCATAATCAACTTGATTGGAGTCTTCCTTTGGCTCAGTTTCGTTCTGCGTACTCTGTTTTGGATCCTCCCTGAGGACACAAAGGGTAAAACCTTTCATTTTCCGGGTTCGGCGAATAGTGCTCTGTTTGTAACCTCTCAAGGGAGCGAAGAACAGTGTTGAGGTTGGCTTTGGGAGAAAGTCTGCATACCGGAGGAAACGAAAAGGCTTTAAGGTTACGGTGGCCGAGAGCCCTGCCGCCATGGTTGAGATTCTGTAAAATTTAGGCTTGAAGCTTTGCAAAAGGGGGTGTGTGTGCATGTGTTTGAATGTATGCCTGAGAGTGAGAGAGAGAGAAGGAAGGGACTCCGAAAAGAGTGGATCCTGGTTTGGTTGGACTGAAGCTTATAAAGCACAAGCTGCATAGACCACAACTTCATGCCTTCTGTGTGTCACGGGAGAAATATACTTACCTTTCCTCGGTTATAACATATGATAAAAAAGTACTTGTCAGTTTTATTATTTATGTATTATATAAAATCATGTATTAAAAACTAATTTTTAATTTTAAAGTATAAAAAATATAATTACTTCTGACTCAATGGCCGTGGAAGGAGTATAGATGTATTGCTCGTGTAACAGTGAGTTTGACATAAAGAGTGCAAATTGCGAATTACTCCCTGAATCATAGGTGTGTGCAAGAATCTGGTCGTAAAAGACCCTCATTATTCAACAACAATTTTGATATTATAACAAAATGCCATGATGATGTCTATAATTACAATAAAGCCATTTTGCTT
>JANHAO010022867.1:0-12058 GCA_026873985.1 Saraca asoca
ATCTTTTAACCCTTTAAACTTTTGTAATCATTATGAATTATGTAAACATTTCGAATACCACTACTGATTTTAAATTTTCTTCGAACAGGTGATTCACCTAACTGGCACCCTCCTTACTTGGGCATAAGATTACCCCGACCACAAGATTGTTTACCCCTTTTATTTGGGCACAAGATCACCCCGACCATAAGATCGATCACCCCTTTTATTTGGGCACAAGATTGCCTCGACCATAAGATTGGTCACCTTTTTATTTGAGCATGAGATCACTTACTTATTAATTTTGTAGCTCTCATGTGAATCCAATTATGTCGTAGCTCTCTTGCGAACTTATTTATTTGGCCACAAGATCGGCTTGAGCACAAGATCACTCACTTATTAATTTCACAGCTCTCATGTGAATTCAATTATGTCGCAGCTTTCTTGCAAACTTATCTTGTTATTTTGTGATTCTCATACTAATTTATCTATTTACTTGGCCACAGGATCGGCCCGGGCATGGAATCACTCTAATTCATGGACCACTAGTGACAAGTGTTCATAACTCTCATGCTATCTTTTGATTGTGCACAGGTCACACAAATTGCTCAGACAGTGCTTGTATGAGAAACAAGAATAGTAAACAGAAATGTCAAAAGGAAACTTTATTCATTAGAAGACTTCAATGAGGCAGATATACATCAAAAAGCTCTTAATGCAAGCCAGTCAAAATACTAAAGGGAAAACCTATGACTAAGAAGAGGGACCAGCCACAGGAGGCCTCACCCTAGCTGATTAGAGCCCATGAGCTACCAAGGTCCCCAAATTTCCCTTCCAATACACAGTCAACAGAAACACTATAGCTCCTTATTCCTTTAGCCACCCGCTCCTGATGAAGAAAGCAAATCAGAATACGCCAGGAGCTTGGCCAGCCAAACAATTGCCTCATGACAGAGCTAAGAGGATGCAGTCTGAGATCCATATGAGATCTCTCCATGTTAGCGGGGAAGCCGAACCTTCCAAGTTCTTTATGTAGTAGACCATACACGTCTCTGTAGAAAGCCAGAATGCCAGAAACAGTGGAGGCTTGTCAGGAAACTCCATGGTTTGCTTAGTACAATGACAAGAAAGGATTCCCTCTCCTTTATATAGAGCCAAATTCGACTCCATCGAAGGATCCAGATACATCCTCCCAACCGTCATAATTTATGGCCTAAAAAAAAGCTAAGTTTGACTCAACAATAACTTTTAGACATGTGCCATAAAAAACATGGCCTAGAGCAGATGAAACGATAGTCTCAGGAGAAGACTTTAACTGATCAAAAATTGAAGAGTCACAACTCCCAACCTACAGTGCGAGCTGAGAGTTGAGGGGCTTATGTTATATGTGAAAATCAGTTCATCCTGGAAGGACACGTAAGAAGCTTAAGAGTGACAAAAGGATTGGTAAGAAGAACTGTCTGGATTGCTATGCCTTCAATTCGCGTCGTGAGAATCGGTTCATCCTAGAAGGACACGCGAGAAGCCCAAGAATGACAAAAGGACCGGTCAAAAAAATTGTTCGGATCACTATGCCTTCAATCCGCGTTGCGAGAATTGATTCATCTTGCAAGGACACACGAGAAGCCCAAGAGCGTCAAAAGGATTGGCCAAAAGAACTATCCGGATCGCTGCGCCTTCAATTTGCATTGTAAGTGCAATCCCTCGGTTCAAACTCATGCCCGAACAGAGCGAGTTCGACATCTCCTTCCTGATGATATGTACGATCCTGGATTGTGTGATCTAGTCAGCAAAGTGCGACCAGCGACCTGAGAACTCGCTGAGCTAAAGATCGCATGAGACCAAGTCATATCATGCCCAATGGATACTTGGGACCCACCTGCAGAAGACAATCTACAATAGTCAAAAAAGGAGATTTAGTTTGTATATTATGTCTTGTATATTAAATGCTGATGTAACATATTTACTGTATATGTAATTACTAGTATAACCTCCCTTCCTCTATAAATATGAGGAGGGAGCCTCCTGTGAGAATGAGAGAGAGGATCCATGTCGAAACTCTGCTGAAACTGAGACTGAATATTGTAACTTTGTAGAAATACCATCACAATAACACGCTACCATAGACGTAGGGTCCGGTGATACCCGGATTTGGCCGAACCACGTTAAAAATCTTGTGCCTTCTTCCCTGCTCTTCCCTTCATCTTTGTGTATCTTTGTTGATTTATTATATTTGAACTAGCCAAAGGTCAGAGATTTCGAAGAATCCCCCCGTTGGTCAGAGTTTGGCTCAATATCAAAATCCAACGTCACCAAAAGCTAAGGTTGAAAATCAATTAAGTGGAAAAATTAAAAAGTTAGGTTAGATATAGGCAGTGAATATACCTTGTTTAATGATTTCTGTGAAAAATAAGGAATTTCATTAGATAACACCACTATATTCACCTGAATCAAATGAGATAGCGAAAAAGAAAAAATAGAATTATGAAAGAAATGATGAATGTTATGTTAGTGAGCTTTTTTGCACCTGATAATCTATGGGAGGATGCTATCTTATTTGCTTGTCACTTACAAAATAGGATACTTTAACAAAATTAGGAAGGCACCTTATAAGTTATGGAAAGTATATGCACTTAACTTGAAATATCTAAAAATGTGGGTCTGTCTAGCTAAGGTCATGTTGCTTGAACCTAAGAAATGGAAAAGAGAATCAAAAACTTTTAATTGTATGTTTGTGGGATATGCAAGTTATAGTGCTATATATAGGTTTCTTATTCAAAAAAGTGATGAACTTGACTGCAACACAATAGTTGAGACAAAGAATGCGGAATTCTTTGAACATATTTATCCCTTATGTAATAGAACTTCTCATGCAACAAAGACTTTAGATGCACCATTAAATGACTCTAACTAAACTAATAAGGTTTTAAGAAGGACTTAAACATAAAGAAAATAAACCTCTTTTGGAAATGATTTTTATACTTTTATTATTGATAATGAACCTTTGCTTTATTTTGAAGCAATTTCTTCTTCTAATGCAAGAAGCAATTAAAACAGAATTTGACTCAATATTAAAAAAATCAAACTTAGGAACTAGTTGGCTTGCCCCTAGAGCAAAGCCAATTGATTGCAAGTAGATTTTTAAAAAGAAATAATTTCCTAATGACTTAATTAAAAAATATATATAAAGCATGTCTAGTTGCTAAAGGGTTTTATTTAAAAACAAAATGTTGACTACTTTGATACTTTTACACTAGTAACTAGAATTTCTTTAATACGTATTTTATTTGCCTCAGCTTCTATTTTCAAGCTCATTGTACATCAAATGGATATGAAAATTTCATTTTTAAATGGTGACTTAAAAGAAGAAATTTATATGGTACAACCTAAAGGATGTGAGGTTGTAGGATAAAAAATAAAGTTTGTAAATTACACATGTGTTTATATGGTCTAAAACAAGCACCAAAACAGTAACATCAGAAATTTGATCAATCTTTAATGAAAAATGGCTTTTCATTTGTTGAAGTAAATGAATGTGTGTAAACAAAATGTGAAAATAGTGAATGTGTGATCATCAGTTTATATGTTAATGATATACTCATTTTTTGTACTAATTTTGATGTGGTACATGCAACTTAAGTTTTCTTAGCTTCAAATTTTGATATAAAAGACATCGGGAAGCTAGTGTTATTCAAGGTGTTAAAATCATAAAAAATGATAATTGCATAATGTTGTCATAAGAACATTACATAGAGAAACTTCTTTGAAAATTTGGAAACTTTGAGGTAACTCCTGTTAGTATTCCTCATTATGCTAACACTTAGTTAAAGAAAAATTTAGGTGATCTAGTTGTTCAGTCTAAGTATGCTCAGGTTATTAAGAGTCTGGTGCATTTAATGAATTTCTCTTCTCTAGACCTGACATAGCTTATGTTGTGTGTAGACCGAGTAAATACACTTATAGCCCCAATCATGATTAAAAATATTAATGAAATATTTGAGAGGTATCATGAACTATAGTATTCTATATAGTGGATTCCATTGTATTAGAAAGATACAGCAATGCTAATTGGATCTCTGTTTTAGATGAGACAAAATGCACTAGTGGTTTTGTATTCACCCTTGGTGGTAGTGCAATGACTTGGAAATCATCCAAACAAACAATTATAACTAAATCTATCATAGAGTTAGAATTTGTGGCTCTAGAGATAGCTAGAACTGAAGTTGAGTGGACAAGAAATTTATCATCTAATATACCGTTAGGTGCAAAACCAATGCCTTCGATATCTATCGTTATGATTGCCAAATAAAGATAACCAGTGCAAAAAACAAATCTTTCAATGGTAAAAATCGACATATTCGATTGAAACATAGTGTGATGAAACAATTGCTTAAAGATGGAGTAATTTTCATTAATTATGTGAAGTTAGAAATAAATTTGGGTGATACTTTGACAAAACCCTTAGGCAAAAAACAAGTAATTGAAACATCAAGCAGAATAGGACTAAAGCCAACTTAAACAATTAACATCGATGGTAACCCAACCTATGTGGTTAGCAATCCCATAAATTTGGTTCATATGGGTAATAACAAGTCAATGTTAGTTTTGAACACTAAAATTATATTTATGAGTCTCTCCCTTGGTGTATGTGATTAGTGCTTTAAACTGAAAACTATAAGTTACGATAAGTTAAACTCTTAATAAATTGCATATCCTTTATGGATGGTGTATTTAACTGTAATATACATTTGATAGAATCACCTATAGAAGTGTGGTGTAGGATTGTTCCTATGAGATCCTAGCAAGATTTCTAGAACACTCGTGAACTATCAGGCACGTGTGTGGCCTATGCGCGCAAAATCACACTATAAAGGAAAATATTTTGCAAGTTTGAATTGATCAGTGAGGCCGCTAACTTGCATCAAGAGTTATCGATTCATAGAAGCTGTAAGGTTCACCTATAACATAAATTATGTCTCATTCTTTATAGATTTGGTTCATAATCCAAAAGACAACAAATTAATGATTGCATTTACTTGAAAACCCGAAAAAAAAAAAAGAAAATTCTTCAAAAAACCTTTTGAAATATGTAGAGGATTGTTATAAAATTGTTTATTTCAAAAGGCTCAACGGCTAGTTTCCAACAGCTAATTTTTAATAGTTTTATTCCAACAGTTAGTTTTTAACAATTATATCCCAACAATTATATTTCTTTTCCTATTAAAACCATGAGAAAAAAAATTTCTCTACTCTCTTTTTAACTTCTCTATTTTCAAGCTCTGCATTTTCTTACAAACAAATTTTTTTAAAGGGTTAACATTTTATATGCCTACACCTATTTTGGTAGTGCATTGAGATATTAATACTCTTATCTCTTATATTTTGACCAATTAAATATTTTAATATCATAATTGAAAAAATATTAAAATTCAAGAGGTGATTTCATGACTTGTAAAAATATAAGAGAAAATAATACTAACATTTTCAATATTACAGTAGAATTAAAAATATTTTATTATTTATGATCATCTCTTAAATGTTTCTTATATGAATTTTTTTATTTTTTAGGTTTTTTTTTTCCTAAGAGACCACAAAGACCCACATGATTATTTGATTTGCAAAATGGATTTTTATTATATATAATGTGAGAGATTCATGTGCAATCAAACATTATTTTTATTAGAGTGATAAAGTTATAATAAACTACTAAAAATAGTACCAGAGATCTTTATAATTTGGAAAAAAAAATGTTAAGTTTGAATTTCCGTACAATTGTAAATGTGAGGTCATGGGAAGAGCTCATGCTACAATTAAAAAAATAAAAATAAAAATAAAAAAGATGGGTGGTTATGATACCTTGCCCAACACGAGACTATGAATCATGGCGATTTCGTAACCTCTTTAACAAGGAATTAATCGTGCCGGTACACCTGGACAAAACTCAAAAAGTTAAACTCTTATAAATTATAATCACCAAGTGTAATGTAAATACATTACATAACTTTCCCGAAATGCTCCAGAATACTAGAAAAATTAGAATTTTAGGATCTATTTGATCCAACGAATAAGAGAATTGTAATAGATATTTGGAGCTTATACAAAATAATATAAAATAATCAGATCATTGATTCATTTTATATGATTAAAACAAAATAAATTAATTCTTTTTTTTTTAATTTATTACACTAAGATAAGATTAAAGTAAAATTTATTATTTCTATCTTATCCTTAAATTAAAAAAAATAGAAAAAAAAAAGAAAGATTATATTTTCTCTTCTTAAGTTTTGATGGGGAGAAATATAAAAAGATAGAAGTGGGACAAAAGAGATTTTTATATGATCAAGTTACAATTATAACCCATGGTAGAATATAGCGTAATAAATAGTGAGACTAGTTTTGAAAAGTAAGGTTTTATAATATTTCTCTCCCATTTTTTCTTCAAATATGGGAAGAAAAAAGGTAGTGGGATCTACATGGAGCTTTCATACTCTCTTATTTTCTTCCAACTTCCCAACTAAAGAAAATGATCTTTATCTTCTATTTTTTTTTCTTCCAAAAATAAAAGATTAATCTATATTTAAATCATTTAATCTTTTACAATTATGATATCATGTCAACTAAATTATATATCCATCATAGTTCATCCAAATATTTCAATTTTTCTTCCTGACATCATCAAATCAATAGCTTTTGATTGGATATTTTATCCTTCTCTTATGTTTTCTTCTTAATTTTCCCTAATTTCATCATATCACAGTGTTGAAGAAAAGAAATATTAAGAAATATACATAAAATATTAATTTAATTTATTATTTCATAATTTTATTCGATAGCGTTAAAAAATTTATAATTGTCAAATAACACAAAATGATTATAATATAAATTATTTATAAGAATAAAGATAATTTTAGTTAGAGGAAATTTTAATAATATCATGTAATAAACATATCCTAATACAAACTAATAATAGTACATATCAAACAAATGATACTACCATGACTTTGATTATTTGTGAGGGCACTGCGGAGAAGTTGCATATGTCAAAATCACTTATTTAATGACATTGCAAGAGTCAACACGTCATTATATATTGGGTAACTTGAAACGTCAGACATATTATGACTAGTTTAGTGATAAATCATTATTCTATTTTGATTCCACTGATTAAGTAATGATTTTCCTTTATGATCAAGGAAAGAATTATAAATCTTCAAAGCTGGTAATACTATGGCTCTAGGCAATAGGCAATCAATATAACAAAACTAAATATAAGAACAAGGGAATAATCCAGTGATTCTGCTCACAGAGAAGAGCAACACTAAATTCTCTCCTCTTTTTTTTCTCCAGAAGAAAACAGAAAGACCAGACTTGAAGGATCACCATCAAAATGGTACATTTGGACCATTTGGTTTTGTTAGACTAACTATTGATTCAAATTTGACAAACCTTCAAGCTTTTAAAATAATACTAAAAGTTCGGCTCACAAGATTCTTAAGTTAATGATTAATATATACAATTATAGAACTATGTTTCAATGTTCTAAATTATTTTTTACATTGCCCCCACACAGTTAAGAGACTGCTGCTTCACAACCATTTAAAAAGAAATGGTTTGCACATGTAGCCAATCAACAACGTTACACCAGACAATAAAAATAAAAACCAGAACATTCCAATAGCAAAAAATGAAAAACTCACTACTGCACTCTCGTGTGAAGTACATCTGTCTCCATGCCAATTACCATTAGTGATAATTGATGTAAGAAGAGATGGGTAAGATGTAAATGTAACAATATTATTCAGGTAAAGGCATAGACATCTATAGACTTAGACTTGATTTGGTTACAGGTTGTAACCACAACCCACAAATGATACTCTATTAAGGATCTTATGCAATTGTAAAACTATATTAAATAATCACCTGCAAATATAAACACATCCAAATTTACGTGCAGCCGTTTTTCATGTCCGAGAAAAGTTTGTTCATAGCAAGACTTTTAACTTGCTGACATGAAACATAAACCAACTATCAGGGTGTAAATGATGTATTATGCCTTTTTGTATCGTCACAAAATTTTTTGGGTTTCATCAAGAATAAGTTCAAGTTGCAGCTTCAGGCACAACAGACATCGTATTGTTCCCTGTTGTTGCTGGAGGCAGGAATTTCTCACAGTCCTTCGCTCCAATTCTTGTAAACTCACCGACAAGCCTATTCAAAACAGAGGCTAGAGACTCCTTAAACTGCTTTGAGCAGCTCCTGTCGCCCTCATCAACATCCTGAACCCCACCTTTGACCAAACAACCAACTTGAGCACCATCCTTGTATGCTTTACATGCCACCAGAATATCATTAGATCGGCTACAGAAATGCCCCACAACGAAATCCTCAAAATTCTGCAGTCAAACATAACCCAGAAAAACAGTCAGATATTGAACCCTAAAAGAATGGAAAAAAATTAACAACCTGCATATTTTACCACGTCATAATCTTAATATGATTTTCAACATCCTATGTAATAATCTTCCAACATAGCTAATTAAATTACATAATTATAGTGAAACATAACACCTGTACATTTTACCACTTGTTATAATCTTCATTCATATAACATCTTGGCGAGTTGACATGCAATATACAGAGACAACACTCCCACTGAAGCAAGGTAAATGTTTTGTGCAAAATAATCCATGTAACTTCAAAATACACCTAAATGTTGGTCAATGGTCCTTACTTCCTTCTCTCTCAATAATAAGCCAACTTCTCTATGGATATATGTGTGTGTGTGTGTGTGTGTGTGTGTGTGTGTGTGGATGACATCAATTATTGAGTAAGTAGAAGGGCATATCTTATTATTTAAATTAAGAGAATCCATCTATACTTATCCACAGTCCCCTAATCTAAACTCTTTCATACGTTACTACATAAATTATTACAACATTTTATTACTTTTACTCCTCTTAATCTTGCTTGTTGACAAAAAGGCACAAGGAAGGCATGGCTTGGCAGTGCTTTCTTGATAATCTCTCCTCAACCCCTCTGGCGTGCTAAAGTACACATGACAAAGCATACTCAGAAAACATTATACCATGTTTGAAGTTAAGAATCGAACCCAGAGATAGTTAATAGAATCACACCTTTGGAGGCCTTCTCATCATATACATCATTGTTGTCAATGATAGAAGGAATGTGTTCTCATTATAATGCAGGGACCTCATTTCACCAGTTGCTGAACCACTCATACGTTCATATCCGGGTTCATTAAAGTAAGGCTTTGTGTTCAAAATCAGACCTTGTATAGATACCAGAACCTGTAAAATTGTTGAAACGCCTGGAATCCACTTCTCGTTCTTGCCTCCTGTCCAGGTGTTAAGAAGACTAAGGCATACTTTGCCGCAGTTATACAAATTTGGGTTGAGCCGAAGACCGCCAGAATGGTAGTGCACTTGCTGTCATAAAAAAATGTCCCTAAGTCAGACAATAAAAGCAGTAAAACACAAATTAGTGTTAGATACAGTAACCTCAACCGCATACCGGGGGTACATTGGGATAGCCACTGGGAAAGAAAACATCAAAAAAGAAAAGACCATCATGATAAGGAGTTCCCTCTGCTCCAATGATTACAGCCCTCAAAAGATCCATCCTTGATTCATAAACTCGGACAAATATTGAATCTGATATTTAACAAAGAAAAGATGTCAATAAAAGTGCAAGAACTGGATCCTAAAAACTCCAGTGAAAATTGCAAGTGATGAGATCCATGACACAATTGTACAAGCTAATTCTAACTCCTATTTGGCAATGGCACACCAAGTACTTAGACTCCAGTGAGGGAAAAAAAAAACACATTTCTGAAGGGAAAAAATAAATAACCTTGACAAGAAAATTTAATTGAGGTATATGATAAGAGAATAATACAGCCATTTTGCAACATAACAAATAAATAAACTCACCAGGCAAATCTTTCTCCAAAATCCTCCACTCTTCCTGGATTTTTTTGGCCCAATTCTTTGAATTCTGTTTAGGAAGTAGGTTAACGATAAAATCTAAACTAGTAAGACTTCATAATTGAAACAAATCACAACCTTGAAAATAATTTACCTGCTTCAAGGAAGAATTATTGTGCATATAGTGATGGTCTGATACGTCCTCAACAGTGTCAAATTGTTTAAAATGTCGGAATTTCCTCAGAATTTCTTCTCTGTCTTCATCAGAGATTGTCACAACAGGACCATCAGTACAGGATCCATCAATTCCATCTCCAGTAGAAGTTTGAGCCCAAGAGTTCCAAAACGCAGGGCCAGGTGGAGGAGCATGGAGAGGACCTAATGAAGTATGAAAACTAGAACCTATATGAGTTGAATATAATGGCTTGTAATTATAAGACTGCTTCCACCAGGCTGCAGCTGCCATTCCAGGAGAATGGGACGAGCCTTCTGCAGGAGGGAAAGGATAATTGTGTAAACCACTTTTTCCAGCTTCCTTGTTTGCACTATTAGATTGTTTCCAATACATCTCACTACCAGTAGGAGGCTTCAAGGCCCCTAAATTATGTACAGAACCAGGGTTACTTGAACCACCAGGCATTTTATTAGGCCCCAGCAACCATTGAGATTTAGAATACTCCATAGTCGCCTTCAACAGCCCACTTCCTCTGTGTTGTGAAACAGGTGATTTCTTTTTACCAGGCATGCCTTGAATAAATAACTCAGGAGAAGATGACTCTATTCCAGAAGAGTGATCTGATTCCATTTTGGCTTGCAAATTAGAACTACCCAGTGAAGTTCCTCCGGTCTTAATATGAGTAGGCTCCAAGGACCATGAAGACAGAGAGGGTTCTGTCACATGAGAATTCTTAACATCTGACTGTGTAGGGCACCATGGGAACAACGAACTACTTCCACTTTTATTCATATCATAATCTGGCAACCAAGGAATCGGTGCCTCAATTCCAAGAGGTATATCCACATTATCCAAGTGTGTATCTAATAATGCATAGTGATCAATATCCAAGTAATCCTCTGAAAATAGATCAATGCAGTCCTCTTCGTCATATGATAGATCAGAACCATGACCATCAACATTGATTAAATTATGTGACACTGGATCATAATTATTGGAGGACTCAACCCCACTAGCTGGTCCAAATTCCATACCAGGTAGATCATAAACATAATTAGGCACTTCCTGAAAATAATTTCAAGCAATGAAGTATTAAAGTTATGCTTCATGTTGGAAAAGACAATATTAATCAGCAACATGAAGTAACAATGTTATCGACGAACCATAGCTTGATGATCACGATGACCATCAGGAATGGTTTCGATTGTCTTCCCCTTGCTCCTTTTCCCAACATTTTCACCAATTAACACTAAGTCAGCAGAATCTTCATCATTGTCAATGTCAATCACATCATGCAGAATAGCCTAGATAAGTAAAATAAAATTCTGGAAGTTAGAGATATCTGACTAGGAAAAAAGAGAGACTTGCATAAAGATCCACAAAATCATAAAAATATATATAAGAAAAAGTAGAACCTTATAATAGTCATTGCTATAAATTTGAATATCCCTGAATCGAAGATAGGACAAAAAGAAACATTTTAAATAACTTTATCAGACGCATTTACAGACGACAACAGCAAATTAAGGTAACTCTTCACCAAGGAAAATTAAAAAGAAGGCGTAACAAAATATTGCTACCCAACCCACGCAAATCACTTGGATCATTTCCTCCAAAGTCCAGGCAGGTGGCATAACTACTGTGCTCTGTCCACAGACTTGTTCGTGATATGATATTAAAGTCAAATCTTGAATGAAGATGACAATACAAAATGTGAAGCAACCTTTTTTTTTTCTTCAGCTTGACATTTGATACGGGGAAATGATGGTAAAAACCTGGAATCCATGCATCATGAGGTCATCCCCTCAATTCTCACAATTTATGCACCAACAAACAACCAACCTTAAGGGGAAAACCAGAACTAAAGAAAAACACCTTCAAAACATAACATGCTCCCAATGAAGAAGAACAAGGGGAAATATATGACTTAAAAGACTTTGCAGCCCCCCCCCCCCCCCCC
>JANHAO010022868.1:0-12061 GCA_026873985.1 Saraca asoca
TATATTGAATGTTGATGTAATAGATTTACTGCATATGAAATTACTATTGTAACCTCCTCTCCTCTATAAATATGAGGAAGGAGCCTCCCCAAAAAGGAAAGATATATGTATAATGGTAGAAACTTTGTCAAAAAAGAAAACCTAAGTGCCGAAACTCTGTAGAAACACTTTCACAATATTACATTACCATGGACGTAGGGTCCAGTTATATCCAGATTTGGCCGAACCACGTTAAACTCTAGTGTTTCCTTGCTGCTCTTCCCTTTTTTCTCGTGTTTTCTACTGATTCTTTGTATCTAAACCAGTTAACAGTTTGAGATCCTGAAAGAATCCCCTCGTTGGCCAGAGTTTGGCTCAATACCAAAATCTAACATCAACATTTTGACGTCGCCTGTGGGGATCTCATTTGTTTTGGTTCATCTCCTGCTGTAATGGCTAAGGGAAGAGCTACCAGAGCTTCAAATGCGCAACCCCATCTTCCAGAAGGTCATGTTTCAATGACGGACTCGTCCACCACTCCTGTCATCGGAACAACCACTGGCACCTCTCCAGCCAGCCCTGTACAACCAGTTCCATCCGCCAATGGTACCAATAGAGTGCAAACCTGGCTCCAACACTAGGAGAAGCTTGAACACATGATAGAAGAGCTAGCTAAAATAGTCACAATATTAGTGCAAGCATAAGCTCAGAATGTGCAAGGACGGGCTGAGACCGTCACACCCAAAGTTGAACGTTCTAGTGAAACTGACCAAGAGCTAACTTCAAATTGCCATCCACATGGCCGAAAAAGTGAACCAAGCCACCAAGTCTATAACCAACGACTGGAGGGCTTGGACGTTTTGGTGGAAGATCTCTTTCAAAGAGTCAAGCATTTGGAGGAGCACCCTTAAGCTCAAAATGGCCAAGGTCACTTTGGAGAGTGAACCCCTTTCTCTGGGGAAATCGAGGAGCAACCCCTACCGCACAAGCTTAAAGTTCCAACCATCCCACTATATGACAGAGATAGCGACCCACACAACCATCTGGACCTATTCAACATCCAGATAGACCTCCAAACTTACAACTCCTTAATTAGGTGTCATGTTTTTCCTGATACTTTGGGTGAAGTCCCTCGAATATGGTTCAGGAGCCTCCCAGCTCGTAGCATAGGTAGTTGGGAGGAGTGTCAGGAAAGGTTCATTAACTAGTATGGGGTGCTGAAGAAGCATCTCGCACCCCCATACCATCTCGCTATGGTCTTCCAGAGTAAGCATGAAACATTAAAAGATTACATTGCCCACTTCAGACGCGAGGTCAATAATGTGAAAAAGCCCATCTTAGCGGGACTTCACAGAGATGGAAAGCTATTTAAAAGTTTGTATAAGTCCCCAATTAGCAACCTAAGAGAGTTTTATGAGCGAGTGCGAAGCAGATCAAATGGGCTGAAACTTTTAGTTCGCAGAAGCCCAAGGCAAGCAGCTCGACCCAAAGTAAGAGGAGAAGTAATCGTGGAAACGAAAATGACAGCCTCGATCCTCGGCTCGCTAAAAAGAGCAAGGATGAATGACCCCCATTTTTAGGTCATCACAGCACCTATAGCATCTTGTCAAATGCCCAAGACAAGATTTTTGCGATGGAAAGGGACAAAGAGGATTTCGGAAAGCCTCCACCCTTGAAGACTCCCAATAAGACCAGACTCAATTGAGGAAAATTCTGCATGTACCACAATGAATCCGGGTATGTTACCTCAGAGTGCTAGGCATTGAGAGATGCTATTGAAGATCTTATTAAAAGAGGTCGCTTGCATGACTATGTTGTGCAGCTTTCCAGGCAGTGGCTTGGATTATCTCAGCAGGATCCCGAGCAAGAGCAGTCTTTTACCATCAGGACCATCTTTTAAATTTCTGTAATTTTTGTAAATTATGTAAACATTTTGAATACTTTACTGATTTTAAATTTTCTTCGAACAGGTGATTCGCCTAGATGGCCACCCTTTTATTTGGGCACAAAATTGCCCCGACCACAAGATCGGTCACATTTTATTTGGGTACAAGATCGCCTCGACCACAAAATTAATCACCTTTTATTTGGGCACAAGATTGCCTCGACCACAAGATCAGTCACTTTTTTATTTAGGCACAAAATCACCCTGACCATAAGATCAGTCACCTTTTATTTGGGCATAAAATCGCCCTGATCACAAGATCGGTCACCTTTTATTTAGGCACAAGATCACCCCGAGCATAATATCAGTCACTTTTTTATTTGAGCACAAGATCGCCCTGACTACAAGATCAATCACCTTTTATTTGGGCATAAGATTGCCCCGACCACAAAATCAATCACTTTTTTATTTGGGCACAAGATCGCCTCGATCACAAAATCAGTCACCTTTTATTTAGACACAAGATCGCCCTAACCACAAGATTGGTCACTTCTTTATTTGGCACAAGATCGCCCCGGCCACAAGATCGGCCAATTCTTATTTCATAGCTCTTATGCAAACTCTACTATTTCATAGCTCTCATGTGAACTTACTATATTTCGTAGCTTTCGTGAGAATCTATTTGCATATTTGGCCTCGAGATTGGCCCGAGCACGGGATCACTCACTCTTTAATTTCACAGCTCTCATGCGAACTCAACTATTTCGCAGCTCTTATGCAAACTCAACTATTTCATAGCCTTCATGCGAACTCAACTATATTTGACCACAGGATAGGCCTAAGCACGAGATTACTCTAATTTACTCACACAAAATCTTTAAAGTGGTTCCACTTCAATTGAAATTGCAATCGAAGTGTATGTCCATTGGACAATCCTCAGCTGGATGGTCACTTTTTATTAACAACCACAAGATTTATCTGGGCTTTTGCAAACCAGTTTACACACAAGACTTAACCAAACTCTTGTTAGCCAATTACACACAAGACTTAACTGGGCTCTTGCCAGCCTAAACACAAAAATTCTTTCATCTTCTACAAACTATGATCAACCTTATAATTTTAGAAGATACTACAAAAATTATTTACAGCTTCAAGTAATTATGATTAA
The DNA here is from genome assembly GCA_026873985.1 of Saraca asoca. Taxonomy (NCBI): domain Eukaryota; kingdom Viridiplantae; phylum Streptophyta; class Magnoliopsida; order Fabales; family Fabaceae; genus Saraca; species Saraca asoca. Next base: position 3,033 of record JANHAO010022868.1, read on the forward strand.
CTTCATAATTAAAGAAGACGCAAAGGGAAGATCAACCTCTCCCTTTGTATCTTAAATTTCTATCAACCTAGGAATCTAAAAATTGAAACAAGATATGAAAGAAATACAATACTAGAAATTAATATGAAAATCTCAATTATCTAAGTTGTATTCTTCACTAATTTGATCCAAGAAGCTTTGATTAATGAAATAAGATCAGTTAGAAGCAAATTTGTTTAAGTTCTATTTTCTCTCAGTTTTTTGCACTTGCTATTATGAAAATTCTTATGTTTGAAATGAGGTTAGGTGGTATTTATAGTGTGACAACCAACATTTAAAAAATAACTAACTTTTAGACTATAAATCGATTCAGAGTGATTACCAACTTATGAATCGATTTGCAAATCAATTTATCTATGAATATCATCAAGAACTTCATGATAGAATTGATATGTGAATTGATTCACACTCTCATGTAAAAAGTTATGAATCGATTACCTAATTAATTCAAAAAAAATTTCTAACCTTTGGTAAAAAATATTTTGCAAAACAATTCTTCATTAATCAATTACCTAATTGATTCACACAAGATTTTCTATATAAATCGATTCATGAATCAATTTACATAGTGAAAAATAGCTTTTATAAAACCTTCATTTGTGAAGGCATCTTTAAAAACTTTGTTATAATACTTTTATTTTGAGTTCATTTCAAATGATTTATTTCTACTTCAAATTAACAAGTTTAATAAATTTGCTTGGATTAAAAAGAATGAGAATACACTTACAAAAGATCCTATTAAAATAAAAGAATTAGTAAATCTAATGTGGATCTGTTGAATCACATAATTTGATCCTGCAATCAATCAATAAGCTTTTGGTACATGAACATAATATGATATTGATCAAAATTATTTTTCAAATTAAAACTAAAGAAGGATATGATAGCAAAGCTAATCTCCTTACATAGATGTGGCAAGGTTAACAAAGGCTACAAAGGTAGAATACAAAATCTGCAAAAGTAGCAAAGACTAAGACACCATAATTGCAGAGGCAACTACGCAAAGATTGTGAAAGGGAAGCAAATGTGCAATGGTGTAAGTTCAATGAGACAAAGCTGTGAGAAAGTCTAGGGAGGAGCTAGGGAGCAGAAAATTGGCAACGATCCTCAAAGTTATATTAGGTTAAGAGTGTCATTCATCAAAGTCTCTTGAATAATGTTAACTCAAAGAAACAAGCAAGGAGTGGTCAATGAAGTAGTTCAAGTGGAATAGGCAAAGACCGACATGAAGATTCAAGAAGTTAGAGTTTGAAAGGAGAAACTTTCATGGAAGTTGTGTCAGATTGAGGCGTCAATTAGGGCATTGACATTTAAAATGGGAGAGGATGTCATAAGTTAGCTTTGTAATCCAGTTCGACAGGCAAACATTCTCAGTTTTGGAAGAAACTTGGAGTAAAAATTAAGCATAAAGAGGAGGCCTTGTGGTGCAAATTTAGGAACAAATACACTTATGGATTATCTTTGCGTCCATATAAGATAGCACATTAGAACCCTTAAGAGCTGGGAGAAAAGTCCTTATATCAACTCAAAAAACATATGTCTACTCCTGCTATTATAACATTTGCTTAAAAGGCTTTTTAAGGGGGGTGTGTCTGGTGACCGCGTAGACACTGTAACTCGGGTTAGGGATCAGAGTGTGGAGCTTAGAGATATTCCCCTACACACTCAAAATTATGTAATGAGGTATATATTAATAAAATGGAGTTCTCTCTCTTTATTTTTAAAAAATTCCCTTCTTAATATACACTAGAGGCTTCTTGTGTGGCACATTTTTTGAGACTTGATATGTGCTAATGCTTTAACTACATGGTCATGTTTGCAAGTGGACATGTTGTGCATGAGATTTTGGTTGTATGGGTGATAAAATCTTCAATGTCCTAATTATCTATTCAAATGTAATTCAAATTTTGTTGATAGTAGATTTTAGTCAGATCCAAATCCGATCAATGGAGGGGGCTCTTTCGGGACCCAAGCTACTCTCTGGTCATTGAGGCGGTTGAAAGGTGCTTAATGGCAAAAGGAAGGAGGAGAAGGGAGAAGCGTACAAGGTTTAATGTGGTTCAACTAAATTTGGATGGTATTAGACCCAACGTCTATGGAAATGTTTTATTAGTGTGAAAGAATGTTTACAGAGTTTTGCTATGGCTTCCGGCAGAGTTTCTGCTAGTATTATCTTCTATGTTTTCTTCTTCTATAATGACTTTAGCCCCCCCCAATTTATAGAAGCATGGAGGGATACAAATGAAATTAAATTAATTGTACATCTATTACATCAAATATTAAATGTACAAGACTGCCTAAGATACTAGAGACTGACTTCTGCAGGTGGGACCCGATGGCCGTATTTACAAAATGGCGGTGTAAGTTGTCTACTGGCTATATGCTCGACTCCAGTGAGCTTCTGGTTAGATGAGGCTACATCCTGGAACTCGTATGTTGAGGCTACTATTGGTTTGCAGCCTCGAACTAATTTAGCCAATGAGGTCGGGTCTTCAGTGAGTTAAAGGCTTTTGCACAGCGATATGGCGAGCTCATCTCTCAGTTGGGTTTGGTTTCTTCTGGGTTTTTGCCAGCCCATTGCGTAATGCCAATTTCTACTAATAACAAATTTATTAGAAAATTAACATATTAACTAAGAGTTGGTGAGATACCCCATACGATTTCGACTAAAGTGCTATCTGTCCATAACATAAGTTTTTATTAAAGCTACAGTTTAATATAGACGGAAAGGGGATGGGCGCAACGCAAATAAAGGGATGTACAGCTAATTAATTGGCATCTCTCTCGTATTATCAGGGATGACAATTAACCCCGGTCGGACGGGGATCCGACGGGGAATCCCCGTTCGAGGAGAGGTTCGGGGAACGGGGACGAGGACGAGGAAAAAATTTTCCCCCGAAAAGATTTCGGGGTCGGGGTCGGGGTCGGGGATTACAGTCCCCGCCCTGAATTTTTTTTTTTTTTTTAATTTTTTTTTATATTTTTTTCTTCATAATCTATCTTATTTTTTATTTTTTTAAATTTTTATTATATTTTGATTATATTTTATATTTTTTATTAATTTTATATTATTTAATAAAAAATAAATTTTAAAAATTTTTTAAAAAATTCTGCACGGGTCCCTGCGGGGATTTATTTCCCCACGGATTCTCGCGGGGATTTATTTTCCCGCGGGGATCGAGGACGGGGATGGGCCAAAATTCCCCGACGGGGATCGGAGACGGGGACCCCATTCCCTGCCCCTGCACCCGTCCCGTTGCCATTCCTACATATTATATGTTGGCAAATAGCAATACCATAATTTAGAATGAAGGTTCTAAATAATAATCGTTTTCAAAAGGATGGTTCCCGGTCTTCACTGCATTTCTGTTTTTTCTTAGTCTTGCTACACATGATGTTGATTTGGGCAAATTGATAACAAAATTGGCCAGTTATATACACCAAATAAATATATTATAAAAATATTAATGCCGTGTGATTGTTAAACTAATTAGTCAAGCAGATAAATTTTAAATGGGACTCAAATCCGCCAGAATAATTCTTCCCTTGGGAGCAATCATCTACACCGGCAAACCAAATAAAGTAGAGAAAAAAGTATAATATTAATTCAGCAAGTAGGAAAAATAAATAAAACTAAAAAGAATTGGACAATGCAATGAAAAGTGATGTATATTATGGATTTAAGCTTCTAGAAACTCAAATTTTAGCTTGTTAGCCTACTCAGGTCGGTAGGTATGGTGTATTAGTCACACACTCAAAAAGTGGGAAAGGTAATTCTATAAGCAAGCAGAAAATATCAAAATACTAATGACGTACAAGAAAAAAATTTAGTAAATGCTGAATTAGCCACAAGATGTGAAATTGCATGTATATTCGAAGACCATTCAAAATTCACGGTATGTTAACTGGGACTATTCATATGTGGAGGTCAATGTTTTCAGCTAAATCCAGTGTCATTTGTTGTTTTGTAGTTATGACCCTTGCCATTCCCATTAAGGCAGTAGAAACCAGATTAAAGAGAAAAGCATATACAGAGCTAAATCACAATGGAAATAAGGAATAGCTACATGCACAAAAGACACCTCAACAAGTACATAAATGAATAGGACTCAATATGAGTTTAGCTTATTAAATTATTATGTTTTAATTGAAAATATTTGATACATTCTTAATTTTAAAAATCTATCATACATGTTCTTAATAAATAGTGAAAATTACAGAATTATAAATTTTATGATATATGAGAAGTGTGAATATAAAATATTAAAAAATATTATATACGGTAAAATTGTAATATAAATAACTACATTTAGGTTATACTATATATGTTTTTGTGCAGATCATGCTCAATTAAATAGCATTATTCAAACTCAAGTGTACACAATTATAAATATGATCATATTGTATTGCAATCTCAATCTCCAAGGATGGCATATAGCATTGGCGCTGCAGTCTTCAATACGCCTTGGTTGACGTGGACGGATGATCCCGATGACACCTTCGTTGGCTGCAAAGTCACTGGGATTAGGTTTTCCAATTTCATGGGTCCCACTCTCTCTAACCACCGTCACATAGAGGCGTGCCGTCAACTTACTTTGACCTCAGACGACGCCTCACGTGGATTGCTCCACCATATACCTTATTCAATCCCCCAAATCCGTTATCTTTAACGTCGATCCCGATGCAATTTCACCCTTCCCACTTCATAGTCCTCACACGTGTCTGTCTCTTTCATAATGCTGACATAATTTTCTCGGAAAAAACAACGGCTGGCACTCTTTTAGTATACATGGATCTTTTTGTTTTGCAATTTTCGGTTCTTTTTTCTTTGGAAAATTGTAATTCTGGACCCATGGCGAGGGTGAGGATGCCTCAGACTAGCTCTTTTAAACTTTTGCGTTAAATATATAGCCTAAGCAACTACGACCGCTTTCCTCCACTCTTCAATCTCCCGTAAAAACTATGGAAAACCATCATCGCCGTGAATTGACCTTCTTCAGCTCCGGCAATTTTCTCCGGCAGAATATAGATCGAATAACGGAGAACTCTGAGGAGCGTAGCGATCCTCCGATCAAAGAAGTGGACTTCTTTTCTGGTTCAAGTAATAGAACTACTTCTGAAACCAGAAATCATCAATCTCAAGATGATTATCAACGCCATGACAATATCAATCAAGATGGATCGACAAGGCTTGTGACTGATCCGCCTGTAAACGTAAGGTTTAGAATATATGTCTAATCAAACTTCTATTCTGGCCAGCCTCTGATTTTTACTTTAAATATTGAATATGCACCAAAAATGCAGAGGAAATTAATGAGTGCTTTGTCTGATTTGTTGATATATTTGTTTATGATGCTTGTGTACATATAGACGGGTCTGAATTTAACCTTCGAAAGTTCTGCAAAGTCAAGCGCAGCAAATGATGAAAATCCCAGTACTGAAGTGAGTATTCCATATGGGCATCCTTATATCTGAATAATATACAGCTATCGATATCTTGTGTTTAGTTTTATATATATGTTGGGAAGTTTTTCACTATCTTTCAGGGTTGGAATTGAATTGTTTTGTGGTTTTAGCTCAGTACGCTTCAAAGTAAATTACGGGGACTGCACGAAGAGAATCGGAAGTTGAGAACTATGCTGGATCATGTCACCAAAAGCTACGAACAATTGCAAGCTCAGTTGTTCGTAACTTTGCAAATTCAGAAGCTTCAGGTTAGGTAGACTTTTATATAAGCTCAATATTTTCATGCCTTAATCGTTAAACCAAGTGGTTTCCGGATGGAGATATTAAGATTCCTCAAAGCAATAGAGGGCTATTTTCAAAAGTAAAATCTTTTAATTCTAAAGACAATATTGTTTTATTGACGAAAAAGATTGTTTGTTTCTGTGTGTCTGTTTCCTCTTTTCCACCTTCTCTCTTGGTCAGAAAAGAAATGGGTAACGTGCCTCACTTAAATTATCAAGCTTGCTTTCCTTATTCACCGTATCTTTTTTCAAACTATTAATTACTTCTATAGATAAAACATCCTATATAGGTGTTACTATTTTTCTCTTCAGAACCTCTTTCATATTATAAATTAAATCCCTAGGTGGATGGTACTATGGCTACTAAATGAAAGAAGCAAATTTAGGACACTTCCAGCAAGCATATATATACATATATATGCATATATATATATATATATATAACAGCTGTAATAATAATATATACAATCAATGTGCACATAACTTTTTAAGTTGATGCCAGTACATATAATCTCAAGACTGACAACATACAGTGGTTAATAATTAAACAGAAGGTTGAAGAAAATGGCAAGATGTCGGCGCGACAGCAATTTATGCCGGACCCACGGCCGTCCACTAATTTAGACACTAATAATCCTTCGGTGTCTGAAGGCGATAAGACTCCGGAGCTATCAGTTTCACCATCAAACACTACTATGGAGGTAATGTCAAAGCGGCGTGACCATCCTTTGACTAAACCTCTTGGAAAGCAAGCTTGTTTTGCAGAAGATGGTAACTTTGACCAGTCATCTCAGAGTTGGGGGTCATCCAAGAGTCCCAAGTTAGACGATTCCAAAAGCATTAATGATCGAGAACAAGTTGCTGAGATTCCTTTCAGAAAAGCCAGGGTTTCCGTACGTGCAAGATCAGAAGCTCCTCTGGTAATATTCTTATTCATTCTATATATTCTTAAGCATGCATAAATTAATCCTATTTTTCTTAGTTTTAATTAGTATATATCTTACTGAGTATTTGACGTGCTTCAGATTAGTGATGGATGTCAGTGGCGAAAATACGGTCAAAAAATGGCTAAGGGTAATCCTTGTCCTCGTGCTTATTATCGTTGCACAATGGCTGTAGGATGCTCAGTTCGTAAACAGGTATAAATTCTTTCCCTCTTCGAAGATTGTTAGTTTCACGCGTTATTCCTTTCATATTATTTTTTATATGTGTGCATATATTAAAATTTGAATTAAACTAATCTCAGATATTAAAATGTATAGGGACTAGTTTGATTTTGTGCAATATACTAACTATGCATATATATGTCTGAAAACAACTGGGAAGTATATGTGTGCGGGAAAGTTGAAACACTATTATGTAAATTCCCTTTTCTTTTTTTTGGAGACTATTCAACTATTTGGCATCTGGTTCAACAGGTGCAAAGATGCGCTGAGGATAAGACAGTACTCATAACAACTTACGAAGGCAATCATAACCATCCTCTTCCACCCGCCGCCACGGCCATGGCTAACACTACATCAGCAGCGGCAGCTATGCTCCTATCAGGTTCAACTACGAGCAAGGAACCATTTACTAATATTTCCGCAGGATACTTCTCTTCCGTGCCCTACGTGTCAATGGCAACCCTATCAGCCTCTGCGCCATTTCCCACTATCACACTTGACCTAACTCAGAACCCCAACTCCATGCAGCTCCATCGAGTGCCACCCACCGGCGCCACATTTCCTCTGCCGTTGCACGGTTGCCCACAGTTACTAGGGCACCCCATGTTCATGCCACCGAAAATACCAGGAATGGCCCCGGTGGTTCAACTAGGGCAAAGACAGTCTTCTTCTAATCCTATGGTGGAAACAGTGAGTGCGGCCATTGCTTCTGATCCAAATTTTACAGCAATTCTAGCAGCTGCAATCTCATCAATCATTGGGGCTCCCAGAAGCAGTGATGGAGGTAACAGTAATGGTGCTAGTGCTATTCCTCTTCATGGGATGCCTGTAAAGCCCGAATCGTCTAATGCGCAGCTTCCTCAGTCATGCCGTACGTTCTCATCCATCTAATAACCATATGGGTTTCCATTTTGATATATATATATATATATATATATATTGATTTTGGTATTTCTGTACAGAAAGAGTAGATTAATTAGGGTGGCGACTTTTTTTCTTTCTTCTAATATTTAAGTTTTATGTACAAGGGGAAAAGTCACAAATGACGGTCCACATACCTACATATATACAAACCACGGTGTCAAGGTCATGTTCAAGCGTCACAAGAATTTATTGCGAGGAAAATTTGGGGTTTGTGGAAATATAATTAGTAATGAATAATTATGTAATAAACAGAATGAGAAATTAAATAATGTATATTTAAAATTTTATATATTTGGACAATAATTTTTGGTTTGTTTCCATTGTCTATGCACATATGCTTATTTTTAGGTTGGACTAAATTGTTTTTGCTGTTGCTCTTGCGTATTCTAAATGCTGAAAGTAATAAATATGGTTTAGGTATCTGAGGAGTAAGATAAACTAAGGACAATTAAGAAGAGACGTAATTTTCTAAAAAAAACAAAACATAGATACAACACGTAAAGTGTAACTGTAAATTTAGAGTAAAAATTGATGTTTTGGTAGACAAAAAAGGATCTGATCGAGTAGTGAAATTCTTAATTTTTAGATGCAGTACATGAACAGTAAAGATAATCTAAATGAGATACTTATTTTACTAAAAAAAATGTATGATAAAATGCTAAAATTTTGTCAGCCCCTTCACTTCTTAGAAATCACCTCAGATATCTTAAAAGATCGCCTATTAGCCAACACTGCAATATCAAACCTATCTATTCTCTTTTATATGGACATTCGCTCAAGCCTAGCCACAGGTCTCCTAACAACACTTATTATCTTGTACAGTACATCATGTCCCTCAATCATTATTCCTCATGGACGTGCACAAAAGATATTACATGCCCTCCATCTTAACAGACTATATTAATTGCCAGTCATGCAGTTTGGTCTAACCTATTAGACCCTTTTGTCCCTGGTCGTATATCTATATAAAGATGCAAGATATTTCTAAATTCCTAAGATATTTCCCCTAAATTCCTTATCTACATTATGTCCGATTATTAACTTAAGCATTAGAATATCTTTTGGTGATCTTTCGGCCTCCATCACCAATGTCTTTTCTATGTGCAGGTCCTACCACTCATGCCCAATAGGCCATCAGTACAACATTTTTTTT
>JANHAO010022869.1:0-12061 GCA_026873985.1 Saraca asoca
TGCTAGCACAGCTGGAAATAAGTCATTTTAGACCTTAAAATGCTAAGTGAGAGGACAAATAAATGAGTGAAATATTTTGTTATCAGTCTCCAACAAGGTGATTTCTATTAAACTTCAATCTCTATGAAGAAATTTTGATACTTTAACAATGAAGGAAGGACAATCAATTCCAAACTTTATTCTCTCATATCTTTAGTATCATAAATCAAATTATAAGTTATGGGGATATGATAGAAGATAAGAAAATTATACAAAAAATCTTAAGAACCTTTCCTTCTAAATTTAATTATATGGTGGTTGTAATAGAAATATTAAAGGACTTATCAAAGCTTACTCTAGTGGAATTAATAGAAATTCTTGTAGCATGTGAGGAAATAATGCAAAAAAAGGATAAACCACTAAAGCAAGCTTTCCAATCAAAACTAAATATCTCTAATAATGATGGAGATAATAAAAATAGCCATGGTAAAAATCCTAAAAAATAGAGGATCATCTACTAACCATGGTAAGGAGAGGAAATTGCAAAAAACGAGGAAGCAATAGAGAAAAATCAAGCTCCTATTGCAATTTATGCATACAAAATGTTGCTGGCTAAGATGCAAAAGATGTAATCATTATGGAAAAAGATTGTTGGTACTGACAAAAACAAGAAGCTCATTTTACTTAATAGAATGAATCCCTTGATCAATTATTTTATTTGCTTATTCTAATTATCAAGAATCGATGGATGTATGGCATTTAGATAGTGGTTGTTCAAGCCACATGACAACTAACAAAAGTTGCTTTATTTCTTTGGATGAAAATAGAAAATCCCAAGTTATACTTGGTCATGAAAATATCCAAAATGTTGAAAGAAAATATATTATTGCTATAAAAACTAGACAATAATGAAAAATATATTCACAATATTTTTTTTGTCCAAGCCTTAAACAAAATTTATTAATCATGAACCAATTAGTTCGAAGAGGCTATAAGGTTTTGATGATGATAAATGTCTCATAATTGATAAAAAGAAAGGACAACTTATAACTACTATTAAAATAGCCCCTAATAAAGTTTTTTGTTTGATAATGCCACTTGGGAAAAAATATGTTTTAAAATGTGAAAATATGGATGAATCCACATTATGGCTTTTGAGACATAACCATCTAAATTTCTGTGGCCTTAAATTATTGAAACAAAGAAATGGTGCTTGAGTTACCATATATTTCTTTTGATAAGAAAATTTGTGAGGGATGAATTTATGGCAAAATGAATAGATTGTCATTACCATAGGCATCTTAGAGAACTAAAACTCCATTTGAATTGGTGCATGCTAATATTTCGGGCCCTTCAAAAGCCTTCAATACTAGTGGTCAATGATATTTTCTATTATTTGTTGATATTTTACCCATGATGTGGGTTTATTTTATTAAGCAAAAGTCAAATGCTTTTCAGCATTTTCCATAATTTAAAGCCCTTGCTAAAAAACAAAAAAGGCATGACCTCAAAATTCTAAGAACTAATTGTAGGGAGAATTTTCTTATCAAAGATTTGTTCATTTTTGTAAAAAGCATGATATAAAAAAGAGCTTATTGTTCAGCGTACACCACAACAAAAAAATGTTGTTGAAAGAAAAAAAATATAACAATTGTTGAGATGGCATGTACCATGCTTTAAGGCAAGAATTTGCCAAAATATCTGTGGCCTAAAGCTATCAACATAGCCATCTACATTCTTAATAGATCCCCCACAAAAGCTATGAAAAATATGACTCTGTATAAAGCTTGATCCAAGAGAAAGCCAAAAGTTATTCAATTCAAAATTTTGTACTACATTGCTTATGCCCACATTTCAAAAGAAAATCAAGAAAAATTAGATGAGAAAGGAGAAAAATGCATCGTCATTGGGTATAATGATGAATCAAAAGGCTATTATCTTTACAATCCTAAATCAAAGCAGTCGATCATTTCAAGAGATGTCATCTATGATAAAACAGAAGTATGGTAGTGGAATAATGAAGTAATTGAAGCTGCCCAAGTCCTTGAAAAAGTAGAAGAAACGAGAACTGATCCAAGCCCAAGCACACAACCATTAAGTTCAAGCCAAAGTTTGAGACAAGAAGATTCATCTCCTTCAAGAAAAATGCGACCATTACAAAATCTTTATCAAAACTTATGAGTTCATATTATTTTCTTGTTAGCCATAAAATTATGAAGACGTGGCAAAAAAAAGAAGCATGGAGACAAGCCATGGACGAGGAGATCAAGATGATAAAGAAAAGTCATACATTGGAGCTCACAAAGAAATTGAGGTAAAGACATCATAGGCCTAAAATGGGTTTACAAAATCAAGTATAATGAAGAAGGCACAATTCAAAACTACAAGGCATGATTCATTGCAAAAAGATACTCTCAACATCCAGGCATTGACTTCAACAAAACCTTTGCTCTCGTGGTGTTCATGGAGACAATAAGAATGGTTCTAACACTAATTGAGCAATTGAAGCTACAAGTTTACTAGTTGGACTTGAAATTAGCTTTTGTTAATGAAGAAATTGAAGAAAGTGCAGCAATCCCAAGGGTACAAGATTTAAGGTAAAGAAGACAAGATGTATCACTTGAAAAAGACACTTTATGGACTAAAGCAAGCTTTTTTTGCATGGAATAGAAAAATCAATAAATATCTTCTTGATCATGAATTCTCTAGAAGAACAAGTGAGCCACTTTTATATGTGAGGATGCACAGAGATCATTTTCCCATCCAGTGCTTGTATGTGGATGAATTAATCTACATCGGCATTGATACAAGGACAATCAAAGACTTAAAGAAAACCATGATGTAGGAATACGAGATGATTGATCTTAGTCTCATGAAATATTTTCTCAAATTGCAAGTAAACAAAGGCCTAAACAAATATTCATATCTCAAGAAAAATACATAGATGAATTGCTGAAGATATTCCAAGTGAATGACTGCAAGCCACTAGCAACACAGATGGAATTGATTGAGAAGTTGATGAGATAGGATGGAAAAGAGAAAGTTGATGAGGCAATTTCTTGAAACCTAGTTAGATCATTGATCTATCTGACAAACATAAGGCTAGATATAGTGCATGTAGTTAGTATCTTTTCTAGACACATGAATGAGCCCAACAAGGCACCATTGTAAAATGAATTTTAAGACATGTCAAGGTTACGAAGACGTTTAACATCTTGTGTGAATCAAAAGATAGTGATTGGGCCAATAGTATCAATGATCATAAGAGCACAAGTGGGCATGTGTTTCTCTTAAGATCCAAAAGAGTCTCATTGGCATCAAGAAAGTAAAATATTGTAGCATTTTCATCATCAAAGCAAAATATATAACAGGAACAAGTGCAACAACAAAAGTCTTATGGTTAAGAAGAATTTTATAAGATTTGCAACAAAGCATCAATCACCAACAAAAATTTACTAAGACAACATCTTTGTAATAGTCATGATAAAGAATCTAGTACTTCATGGCTACACAAAGTACATTGAGATTTGACATCACTTCATTCAAGAGCTCATGTCAAAGGAAGAGATCAAACATCAAACTTGAATTTTGCAAGACCAAACAACTGTTGATCCTGAGAAGATAGCTAGATAACAACTAAGATCTTTCCTTTATTTCTGTTGAGGAATTTTATACTCTTTATTAAACTAAATGAATTTAACACTAAATCAAATTGTAATATAATTATTAACTTTAATTTTTAAGTAAATGTGTAATGTGTATAAAATTACACAATATGCAATATGTACTATGAGCAATATGCAAAATATTCACAATATGCATAATAGAAGACTTTCTTGTACTAGATTGTGTAGTTAACAATTAATTGATTAATGACTAAATTAGTAGAAAATAGATTTTAGCATTAGATGTAGAACCAGAAATAATGCATATAACAGAGTTAATGTAGAAACCAAAATTTGTACAAGAATTAAAATGCAGTAATTAAAGAATTGAGACACAAAATTTTTTTAGTGGTTCAACTTGAATTGAAACTATAATTTAAGTTTACTCCATTAGATCAATACTCAACCGTATAATCACTTTTATTTATAAGCATAAGAATTTAACAAGGCTTCTATTGACCAATTTTACAACAACAATTTCTATAAACTCTTATAATACTTAAGAAACAAAAATTCTAAATCTCCAAATAACTATGATCAACCTCACAGCTATAAAGATCTAACAAGAATTCAATTACTACAAATTGCAATCAACCTTACAATTTTAGAAGGATGCAAAGGGAAAATTAACCTTTTCTTTTGTATCCAAATTTCAAACCCTAGAAATCTAAAGAATAAGCCAAGGCAGAGATTAGAAATACAATACTGTAGAATTGAGATGTAAATCTCAATTAGCTATGCTGAAATCTTTTTCTAATTGCTCAAGAGTTGATAAAATCATTCAAACCAAGTGAGATTGAAAATAATAGGTAAAAGCTCTAGATTTTTCTCTTTTTTTGTCTCACTAAATATAAAAATGTTCTCCTGAAAAATGAAGGGTTTGGTCTATTTATAGTTGAAATGAAAATAACTAATTTTGAATCTTTGAATTGATTCTTGATAGTTATAACAAACTTCTAACTAACTAGTTAATTTATGAATCAATTCAGGTTAAGTGAAAATCCATCATTGAATCAATTGATGAATTGATTTGAAAAAGTTCTAAACCTGCAATAAGAAAAATTTTCTTCATCAATCAAATGGGGAATTGATTCAAGTTTATTTCACAAATTTTCTAATGATGAATTGATTCACACAATGAAAAAAAAGAATAGCTTTTATAAAAGTTTAACTTGTGAAGGAATATGTAAAAAGTTTTTGTGAAAACTCTTGATTTTAAAACTCATTTAAGTGATTTATTTTACCTTACTATAAGTTGTTTTTAGAAAATATAATTGAATAATTTGAATAAGATTTCATATACAAAAGATCCTAAAAAATCAAATAAAAACTTAATACTAATATTGATCTTTTGAACAAGCTTTAATTAACTTTGAATCCTGCAAAACAGATAAATACTCAAACAAATAGTTAGATTGTAATGTAAACTAAAATTGTTTTTAGCATCAAAACTAAAGAAAAATGTGTAGTTAGGATAACGTAGGTTAACAATCTTCCCCTTTTTGACATTGACAAATAATTTGGATGAGATTCAAAGTTTATCAAAAAAAAAACCAATGTTAGATGAGAAAACTCATCTTATCTTCGTCAAAAATTTTATCTTATCTTTGAAAAATTTTAGTTTTGAAAATTTCATCTTTTTCCCAAAACTACATTTTTTATTTTAAAAATCTTATCTTTTCTCCACAAGAGATATTTATTTTTGAAAATATCACCTTTCTCCCCTTTTTGGCACATCAAAAAGAAATTGGTGCCCAATGAAACGAGAAAAAAATTTTGATCTTCAAAAAAATCCAAAATAATAGCTCATTTTTAATTTTACTTACTCTTTTTCCTTGAAAAAAAAGTTTTCGAAACAAAACATGATACATAATAAACTAGAAAATCATAATCCAAAATGATAAACCAAAATCCATACATAGGGTAAAAAATTCAGAGTATGCAAATGACAAAATATTTACATAATCATCAAAATATCCAGTATCAAATACAATGATCAAAATAACAAAGTATCCAAAATAGCAATATATGAAAATAACAATATAATATCCAGAAAATCAACATAAGAATAGATATAATGAAAATGGGAAAGGGGCTAAGGGATACATGACACAATCAATAGCATACTAAGTAGGCGGACCTTGTTTAGGTTCAACTTGAAGTTCGGCTTCTTCATCTCGCTGGTACATCTATTATGATATTTCATATTGTTGAGTCCCTACAAGATTGAGTTACTCATTAACCATACTTTGGAGTGTATAGACTTCTTTCTCTAGGTTTCCCATGTGGTCTTCTAAAGACTCAAGTAGTGACTGATGTGTGTCAAGGCAATCTAATAAGTGAGTGTGCAATTTTCTCATTTCTTCAATTAGTCTGTTTTCTGACTCACTAGATAACCTTGCTCCCCCTGAGATTGATGTTCCTTCAGTGGTTTAGGGAGTCTATACTCTTTTCCTTTTCCATGTTCCTCTATCATCCTGTTATGATTGCATTTTATGCAGATGCATGGTAGTTATCACAGTTGATGCATTTATCAGATAAAATTGGTTTTCATTAGAAATTGGCAATTTAAATTTTGTAAAAATTGGGGTAAGAATCATACCGAAAGGGAGGAACTGAATATCATAGCAATTTGAACAATCTCCTTGATATTTAAGTATAAAATATGGCATATTAAAATCAAATTAATTTTTGATGATCCACATCAAAAGCAATTCATCCTCCACTATTTGAGTAAAATTTGTTACCTTTGGAAGTAGCACCTTATAGATAGCATAATGTAAGATCTTGTCCTCAAGGGATAGGCCAATAATCAATAATTTCCTACTTTTATCCTTTGGAGTGGAATAAGGAAATAATAGTTTAATGGTAGATTCCCTACTATAGTTGGGAAAGGATCTTGCACTAAGCTTAGGAGCTAATGCATCCATATAAAAAATGCTTGCCCATAGTCTTGAATCAACCACAATGTGTTTATGCATGATATTACATGATAACTTGTCATCTGCAACTACTAAATTTGCATAGAACATTTTGACCAATCTAGAATAGGCAATAGTCTGATGTGTTAAAAACTTATATAACTTGTACTTAGCTAATAGAGTAGGCAAGTGTGTAGTTTCCAGTAATTTCTCACTAAAACACTTAAGGGGTTCTATTTTCTGATTTGATAGCTATAGGAAATTGGCATACTCATTTTGTGATTTGAAATGTGTTTCTTCTCCTGCTTGTGTTGTGGATTTGCCTATATCCTTGTCCTTCTTCTTTGAGATTGTAAGTTTAATGCGTTTTGACATTTTTATGTAGTTAGGGTTTTAGGGTTTTTGGATGTGAAATTGGGTTGGGTGATTTTGAGCTATTTTGTAGAAATTGATTGATTAGAATTGATAGATTTGGTGTTTCTAGCAATTCTATCAAAGAAATTTGAGTAAAAACATTTTAGATTTGAGATTAGGGTGAGAGAATTTGAAAAAGTGTTCAAGTGGTTCAAATAAAGTAACTGTTAAATGAGATTAAAATTGATTTGATATATATATATATATATCAAGCTATGAATCGATTTAATAATCAATTCATAGTGTGTTTTTATGTGTTGTGAATCGATTTGAGTGTAAGTTTTAGAATATTGAATCGATTATGGAATCAATTGTGTTATGAAATTGTGCATCAAAGTTGTTATGGTGAATCGATTTTGAAATCAATTATTTTAAGGGAATCAATTATGGAATTGATTCAAAAGGGTAGATAAAAGGATTTTAGAAAATTTTCAAAGTTCCAGAAAGATTGAAAATGTTGTGAATCAGTTCTCAAATTCATTCTAAATTGATTTTTGAATCAATTTAGAAACTCTTGAAAAACCTGGAAAATTCTAATCAATTTGGTAATCGATTCAGGTGATCCTAAAAGCAATTTTTCATGTAGTTTGGTTCTATAACTATTTAAAAGTGATGTATTTACTAGTAATGCTTAACTTAATACTTAGAAACTCAATCTTCACTTCAAATACCTACAAAACAAACCTAGGAATGTCTATAATGCCTAAGTTAGTAATTACAGTGAAAAATATAATATCAAATATAAAAATTTCTTCTAATAATGTTTCAATTCTTCATACAATCCAATTTCCTAATATTACCAACATAATAGTTTGTGACAAGACAACTTCACTCCACCTTTTAGCATTTTATCTCCAAATTTGCAAAACAAAAAAAAACTTATCTTTGCTTTTATGGTACCCATCTAGACTTGGGTCCAAGCTTGTTAGTAAAATCTGCAATATATCTCTTAGGTAACTAAACTAGCTTTTCTTTTGGTTTCAAAATATATGTGCCATTTCTATATGGACAATGTTTTATATGATGTCTTTTATAGTTATAGTAATAACATGTAATGCATGAAGAATTCCTTTTGAATTTAGACTACTCATATCCTAATCCAAATTTATTCTAAAATTGTTTCTGACAATCTAGAATATCATTGAATCTTCTATTACTATTAGTGATTTCATCAATAAAGTTATTTCATATCTATATGACTCACACTAATCACATGCCTTTCTTTCATTCAATTTCTCAACTAAAGCATTTAAATCATTATTTTCTTCTTTTGATTGCTTTAATATTTTCAAGAAATTTTCTTTTTAACGTTGACTTGCTTTAAGTCTTTCTTAGTTTGAACCAACAAATCATACATCTCAACATACAAATCATCAGCATCAGAATCATTTTCAAATTCATTATCTTAATTAGTAATATATGTACCACAAGGAATAGATGGATACTGAAATACCTCAACATTTTCATCAAAAGTAGCCATAAGACAAAGATGTGCTTCTTCATCTGTTACCTCATCTTCTATTGAATCAGCATCTCCATCTTTGCAAAAAGCTAAATTCCCTTTTCTTGATGCTTGTTTTCTCTTCTTTCTTTTGCTCTCAAGTTGTTTCTTCAAATAGACTGGATAGTCTGACTTTATGTGTCCAAGCTTTTACATTCAAAGCCAATTGGTGTTGTATTTGATGTACTTTCTTGTTCAACTCTGTTCTACTCTCTTTTTGGTGGTGGAACATCAGCTTTCTTTTTCTCTCTATTCCTCTTTTCTTTTAAAATTCTCTCCAACTTCTTACTACTTAAAGCCATTTCCTCTTTTTCATCAACAACTTCTTCATTTTTAGATTGATCCTCATCTAAATCAAGTTTATTTGTTGCTTTCAAGGCCAGTGTCTTTTTCTTTTTATCATCTTCATTTTTCTTGAATCTTTTGAGTTCCAACTTGTGTTCTTCTAAGTGTCAAAAAAGCTCTTGGATTGTTAGTATGCCCATCTTCAATGATTCCTTGATAGCTATCACTTTAGGTTGCTACTCTTTAGTTAGTGATCTTAAAATCTTATGAACCAAGTTAGCATTCTCAAACTTTCTGCCAAGCAATGTTAAATAGTTAGTAATTGCTGTAAATCTTTGAATCAAGTCTTTTATTGACTCACCTTCCTCAATCTTAAATATTCCATATTATGATACTAGAACATGCACCTTTGATGCCTTAACTTGTGTTGTGCCTATGTGTGCAACTTCTAAGGTATCCCAAATCTCTTTTGGAGTAACACAGTTAGAGATCCTCTCATACTCATTAGGTAATAATGAATTAGAAATAATCCATTTTACTTTAGATGCAAGTAAATGTCTTTTTCTCTCATCTTCAGTCCATAGTGATTTAGACTTAGGCTATGGTAATCCATTTATCAATGTCATAAAGGGTTCGTAACCTTCTTCAACTAGATCCCACATGTCTATGTCAGTAGCCTCTATGAAATCTCTAATTTTTTGTTTCCAAAATGTGTAGTGCTCACCATTAAATCTTAGGGGTTCATGCAGAGGAAGGCATTCTAGCAAGAAAATAATACTAGAATCCATGTTTTCTCTAAACTAAAAGAGTATCAAGAGCTAAAGCTCTGATACCAACTATTGGTTGCAAAAGGATAGCAAGATAACAACTATGATCTTTCCTTTATTCCCATTGTAGAATTTTATACTCTTTATCAAACTAAATGAATTTAACACTAAGTCAAATTGTAATATAATTGTTAACTTTAATTTTTAAGTAAATGTACAATGTGTATAGGATTGCACAATATGCAGTAGGCAGTAAGAGCAATATGTAGAATATTCACATTGACAATTAATTGGTTAATGATTGAACTAGCAGAAAACAAATTTTAGCATTAGATGCAAAACTAGAAATAATGCATATAACAAAGTTAATGTAGAAACTAGAATTTGTGCAAGAATTAAAATGCAATAATTAAAGAATTGAGAGATACATTTTTTTTAAGTGTTCAACTTGAATTGAAATCGCAATTCAAGTCTACTCCACTGGATCAATACTTAACCATATGATCACTTTTATTTATAAGCATAGGAATTTTATAGGGCTTCGATTGACCAATTTTATAACAAGAATTTCTACAGGCTCTTGTAATACTGAAAATACAAAAATTCTAAATCTCTAGCTAATTATGATCAACCTCACAGCTATAAAGATTTAACAAGAAGTCAATGCAGCTACTACAAATTGCAATCAACCTCTCAATTTTAGAAGGATGCAACGGGAAAATCAACCTTTTCCTTTGTATCCAAATTTCTAAACCTAGCAATCTAAAGAATAAACCAAGACAAAGTTTAGAAATACAATATTGTAGAATTGAGATGTAAATCTCAATTAGCTATGCAGAAATCTTCTTCTAATTACTTAAGAGTTGATAGAATCATTCAAACCAAGTGAGATAGAGAGTAACAAGTGAAAGCTTTGGGTTTTTCTCTTTTTTCATTGCACTAAATATGAAAGCGTTCCCTTGAAAAATGAAAGGTTTGGTCTATTTATGATTGAAATAAAAATAACTAATTTTTAGTCTTTGAATCAATTCATGAATTAATTCATGATAGTTATAACAAATTTCTAACTAACTAATCAATTTATAAATCGATTTAGTGAAGTGAAAATCCATCATTGAATTAATTAATGAATCGATTCAGAAAAGTTCCAAACCTTTGATAAAGAAGATTTTCTTCTTGAATCGATTGGGGAATCGATGCAAGTTCATTTCACAAGTTTTCCAATGATGAATCAATTCACATAGTAAAAAAAATACTGCTTATAAAAATTTAACTTGTGAAGGAACATGTAAAAGTTTGTGTGAAAACTCCTAACTTTAAAACTCATTCAAGTGATTTATTTTACCTTACTATAAGTTGTTTTTAGAAAATATAATTGAGCAATTTGAATAAGATTTTGTTATATATGAAATCTGGATTGTCTTTAATGGGCTAGTGAATGGCCCGAGCATGACAAGAATTCAGCTCGCAAGACGCTTAAAGTGCTAAGTTTCAGCTCGTGCTGTTAGCAACCTCCTCTGTTCGAGCTCGCCCCAACAGACCGAGCTCGACCTCACCACTTCAAAAGATAGCAGCTCCCCCAAATCGAAGGATCTGGCTTGAGAGGCATGACCAGCAATTTGAGAGCTCGCTAAATAGAAGGCCAACATATGTATTACCCAGCAGACACATGGGGTCCACCTACAAGAGACAATTTGCAAAAGCTGACTTACAGGATCTTAGTCTGTCCATCCTATCTTATACATTAAATATTTGATGTAATAGATTTATTGCATATAAAATTACATTTGCAACCTCTTCATCTCTATAAATACAAGGAAGAAGATGAACATTGGAGAGGATTGATGCCATTATATTCAAGTTCTATAAAAATACTCCTAGATCAATACATTATCATGGACATAGGGTCCAATTCTACCCGAATTTGGCCGAACCACGTTAAAAAGTTCTGTGTTTTCTGTTGCTCTTCCTCTTCTTCTTGCCCTCTTTGTTCATTTACGGCATCAATAACTAGATTATAGTTTGAGATCTGAAAAGAATTTTCTATTAACTGGAGTTTAGCTCAAAGCCAAATTCTACCGTCAATAGATTTCATATACAAAAGATATTAAGAAATCAAATAAAAACTTAATACTAATGTTGATCTTTTGTGCAAGTTTTGATTAATTTTGAATCATACAAAACAAATAAGCACTCAAATAAATAATTAGATTGTGATGTAAATTAAAATTATTTTTCAACATCAAAATAAAAGAAAAATATGTTGTTAGGATAATAGGCTAACAAGAACAACTTGTTGACATTTTCATTAACCCAGTTTCAATTGAGAAATTCAATAAGTTCAGAGAAATGTTTGGAGTTTACGATTTTTGTTATGTTAAGGGGGTGTTTTAAAATTTGTTAATCTAGAAAATTCTAGTGAAAAGTCATGCAAATTATCTCTGACAGGATTACAGATTCATCATGTTGCTTAAAGATCACGGCTTGACTGCAAACATGGAGATAATTATGACGGTTGGGTCTGCTGTA
>JANHAO010022870.1:0-12059 GCA_026873985.1 Saraca asoca
TGTTTTCTTGATTTTATTATCAGCCTTTATCTTTCTTTTATTCTTTTTATACTCCTTCTATTCTTCAAATCAATCTGGATAGTTACACTATAAAGGTTTCAGTATTTAGAAAGAGTGAAACTTCCCTGTGGAATCGACCCGTATTCGCTAATTCTTTACTACATTTACGCCGTGCGCTTGCAGTTATTTAAAACGTACAACAAGTTTTTGTACAACAGAGCTCTATTTCAGTCATAAGAAACAACTAAAATTTTTACCTAATTATCAGAAAGTTCTGTGGGCTCAGAGATGAATGGCTTTTAAATGTGGATCGAAACATTGGATACTTCCACACAATTGTGACCAGTGAAAAAACTAAAAGAAGAATTAGTTGTATCCAAAATGAAGCAAAAGAATGGATCGAAAAATCAGAACAAATTGCTCAAGTTGCTTTGGACTATTTCGCAAAGATATACACAGACAAGAAGTGAAAATTCTTCCCATCTTAATAATTAATTAAGTTATCCAAAGTGGAATCAAGATCACATCAGGAGGTTAAATTGTCCATTCGACAAGCAAGAAATTTGGGATGCTAGATTTTTCCACCATTTATGGGATATAGTAGGTCGAGATGTTGAAGATTTAATATATTCCTTTCTAGATCATGGATTTCTCCTAAGGAAATTGGATCAAACCTTCATCTGCCTAATTCCTAAAGACAATAAACAACTTCATATCAATGACTATTATCCAATTAGTCTCTGTAGTGTGGTATATAAGTTAATTGCTAAGATTTTGGTGCTAAGGCTGCAAACAATTTTGGAGGATCTTATAGCTACTTTCAAAATGCCTTCGACAAAGGAAGGCAAATGTTTGATAACATCCTTTATCTTCTGAAATGATGAATTATATGAGGAAAAGTAAGAAAACATTTTGGGTAACTATGAAGAGTGATTTTCAAAAACCATGATTCTATTTGTTAGGATTTTATTCACAGGGTGTTACAAGAAATGAATTTTCCTTTTGTTTGGATTCAATTGATCATGCAGTGTGTCTCTATAGTTTTTTATTAGGTTTTAATTAACAAAAAAATCACAGAGAAAATTAGACCAACTAGAGGGTTGAGACAAGGTCATCCATTGTCTCCATATTTATTTATTCTTTGTGCTAATGTTTTATCTTTAATGTTGACTCAGGCAGAGCATAAGAAATTAATTCAAGGAATTAGAGTAGTTAGAAATGTCTTATTTCTAAATCATTTATTTCTATGCTGATGATTTACTTATCTTTATAAATCATTTGTTCCTACTTTATATATGGGTGGTTTCTAAAACATTCTTCCTGGGAATCTAGTTTTTTTCTTCTCAAATTTGATGCTTTTATTTTATTTTATATAATGTTCAATAGTTGCTAAGTTTGAATTGTTTAAGTTTGTTTAAATGTTTTAGTTTGCTTTAAGGTTTTTAATAATTAGTTTAGGGTATTCTAGAATTGTTTTGTTTTTATATAGGATAATGTGATCCCTTACACTGCATGAATTCGGTTAGGGTTTTTTTTTCTCGCTCAATATCAAAATTCTGATATGAGCTTTGTTTTGTTATTTTTTTCTACAAAAACATGACTCATTACATTATTGCTGTGTTTCATCATAGGGGTTATTTTGAATATAAGCCTAGATTTAGGTATGTTAGGGGGGAATTGATGCCTAGGATAGGTTTGATGTAGATTATATATCTATTCATGTGTTGGATTCTCTTATAAAAGAGCATAGGTGTAGTGGATATAAGCTTGTTATTGGTTGCAACCTAGTATTGAAGTGGAAAATGGGCTAAAGGCCATAGAAAATGGTAATGACATTAGGTGTGTCATTAATGCTGCAGACAAATTGGATAAGATTAAGCTATTCTTTGAACACCTAAATGTTGTTAGTATTGAGAGTAGGGTAGATGAGGCAAATATAGGGTTAGGAAGTGAAGAAGATACGAGTGAGGCAAGGTATTGATGTGGATTATGAGGTAGGGGCGAAGAGGAACAATGAGGTTGGGCCTAACTTTGAAGAGGGGTGGATGTTGGAATGGGAAAAGATAGTGGAAGTGGCATGGATTATGAGAAGGGGCAAGGGTAACAATGAAATTGGGTCTAATGAGTTGGGTAATGATGTAGGGGTAGAATTAAACACTGAGGTTGGGCTTGACATTGAGAAAAAGGTCATTGTTCATGAGACTAGTGCTCAAAGGACATTGGTTGTAATTGTAGAAATTATTACAAGGGATGAGTTGGGTGATGAGTCTAAGAGTGAGGACAATAATAGTGCATCTGATTTAGCTGATAAACTAAGGTTGGAAGATAATGCCACAGTTGATAATGTTTTTTTTTTTTTTTTATGTCTTCACTGAACTAGAGGTAGAGGATGCCATAAGACCATATCTACCTATAAGTAGCAAAAACCCAAAGTCATTCATTTTGCATATATGCTTTATATCAATCCAACTTGTTAGAGATATGAATTGGAGCTATCATTTATTTTGCTCTGTATACATTGTTTCCCTTAGACCATTTTTATTTTTTTGCTAGACTTTGTGTAGGGCATGTTACCTACAATGGCTGAGCTATAACCTAATTCTCATCAAAGATTTTGTGTAAGGCACATATTGCAGAACTTTATCAAGAAATGGAAGGGACAAAAGTTCAGAGATAGGTTTTGTATGGCTACTAGGGCTACCGCAATGATAGAATTTAACTTGCACATAGAGGCAATGAAAAAGATGAATGACAAGGCATCAGAGTACCTGAATTGAATTCCACCAAGTAATTGGACCAGAGCATGCTATAACACATTCCCATGAATGATACTCAACTGAGTAATATGTGTGAGTAGTTCAACTTTGGAATAGTAAAGTACATGAGCAATCCTATCATCACCATGCTCGAAGAGATTAGGTGCTATAAGATGAGAAAGTAAGAATGATAATAGGTACATTATATTTACTTACCATGGTCCTATATGTCCAATAAAATAAAGCAAACTTGAGGAAGCTAAGTTGCCCATGTGTATTAGACATCATAGTGGGAAGGGGATTCAGAAGGTTCTCAATTTGAAGTTATATACATAGGAGTGAGGGATAGAGTGAAGGTGGATCTTAACACTAGGACTTGCTCTTGTAGATTATAAAACATTTATGGGGTTCTATATAAACATGCAGTGGCTGCCTTGGTGTTATGGTTTGACACCTTGATTGTCAGAATGTGCGGCACTTAAACTCTTTGCTCGACACTTATCAATTAGTACTTGAGAATAAGCTAACCAACCGATCATACACTGTCTTAGTTTTGAAAATAACAGCCAACACTTACAATTTATAGTACATCAAGGCAACTATAAGCACAAATCACATAGCACATAGTAACTAAATCATAATTAAAGGCAACCAAATCATTCACATAGACAATCATGATGTGTTAATGTAATTCAAATAAATATGGATAAATGTAGCCAAAAGTAGATAAATTTTGTGGGACAATATTTCAATTGAAAAAGGCCGCTTATTTATTCACATTTAAAGGCCTTGTTACAAACTCTCAAATGTGTAGGGGAGGCTTATAGCCATACACTTGATCCTTTAGATAAATGCCTTGATGCCTACCTTGGGTCATCAGACACTCCTTTCTTAAGACCATTCTAAGCTAAAGCCTTAATGGTAAGAGTAAACATACTTTTTTTGAATTAACATAAGGACTTTTCTCCTAACTTGAAAAGGTTCTAATACGGCATAACACATCAATGTGAAGATAAAAATATAAGAATCACAACCATGTGCTTATCCATTCACATTGGACAAATTACCTTGATCAAAATTAGATAAACACCCTCAAAAGGGGAAAAAATAATCTATATGAGCATTTTCTCTCAAATTCATGCGACATAATCTTCTCTTCATGCTTGATTTCTATGCCAAGTTTCATCTGAATCCGAGCACATTTGCTTGCTGAATTTGGTCACAAGTCTTGAATAGTGACATTCTCCCCTACTTGAAAACGTCGATGCCCTCATTAATAACACAAGTTGAGATAACATTAATAGAATCTTTAGTCTACTTCCCTTAAGCTCCTCCCTTGCCTTTTTCTTTATTTGTCTCTTTGCACTTCACCAATGTTTTATCTTCAACACTTCAGTTTAACACTACTCTTTAAAAGTATTCAATATGCTCTTCTTAGGCTTTCTTCTGCTTGTCTCCTTGGCTTGTTGTTGACAATGAAAATGAGTTGTCTCCATAGCTCTTGAGTTGATTGTTCTTAGGGTATATTTACTACTAAATGGTCCCCACATCCAATGTCCCGTACCACCAATGTGAGAAATGCAAGTCTTATGCTTTGTTCAGGTAAGTATAACCTTTTGTTGATAAAACATGGCCTACTTGCAAGTCCCATACATTGCTCACAAGTCTACTTGCATGGTTTTTTTGACTTTCTATCATACTTTGCTACTCCAACAACACCACTCCTCAAATATAGACTTAACACCAGGTTGGTGCCTCCGTAATCACCAAACATGATACTTTAATGGCATCTTCTATCATGACAGGGTTAAACAAAGAGTTATCTGACACTTTTATTCTAGCTTTCATATGCTGGTTGTCATGACTCTAAATCCTGGTCATGACTAGGATAAATATCAATTTTTTTGTTAATAATCACCAGCCTTTAATTGGATATTATCATTTCATTATATTTATAGTTCATTTAGTTCATTAAGATCCAAGTAACTCAAATTGATTTGATTTTAAAAGAGAATAGAATTTCATGGAGTAAAAAACCACTAATATGTATATATATACAAACTTAAGCCTACAAAATGTACAGTCACTGCCCATTAAGGCATGTGCCTCTTTCAACATCAATATTTAACATTACAAGAACTTCTCCAAAATGTAACTACATCTTCTTGGCTAGTTCTACAAGACATTCTCCTATAACCCTAGGCTCCTTTGTGGAAAAAACAAAACAGAGTTAGTTTAACCTATAGCATGTAAGAATTCAAAAGTTTGGGTTAGACAAACTCTATCCCTAAAGGTTTGATGGCCATGCTATGTGCATTTTCAAAAGGTAAGCAAAAGAAAGGTGATAGTAGATCCCCTAATGATCAAACCAACCTATAGCCATCATCAAAAGTACATTAGAGGGTTACAAAGGAATGATTTCTACTTCATGCAATACCTCACAACTAGCTAGGTTTAGGATTATTATATAATGAATCTTGATTGCATATGCACCTAAAGGATTATCAACTATGGTGGTGAATGTATCAATTGTAATATCCATTGGATTGTTATCTATCTTACTTGTTCGTAGAGGGATTGGCAACTAATTCTTAAGTATTTGAAAAAAAAAATAATCCATAGAGTAATTAGTCTAGGGCTCAATCAGATAAATACATACCAAACATATGAATTCATCACACAGCAACATGTATCCATACCACAATCAAATAATCAATACTTATATTTCCATAAAGGATTACAGGGTATTCAAAGACTTACCATTGAGGTAATTCATATTATGCATTTCTCAGCACGTTAGGCCACTCTAGGCCAATTCTGGGCTTTCATAGCCTTAAGTTAATATTTCAAGTTCATCATGTATTTCAATTTCATAATATTATATTTCAACATTTCATGTAACAACAATATAAATCATGCAGTGCACAACTATAATTCAATTATAACCTTCCTTTTTACTCTGATCCCGCTTTATCCTGCATAAACCCAACCTTATCCTTCCAAATTGGCCTTATCTCACTCATCATATTACAACGTGCAGATCTAGGATTTGGTTCATTATTTTTTCTCCATAACCCATCATTCACATATAAAGCCTCAAGGGTCATCAGGAAATTAATTATCCCATTTCCATAAAGGACATCACATCAATTCCATATGGATATATCTTATTATCATTCATAATATTATATATCATTCCATGTCTCATGTACATAAACAAGCTTTGCACCATACAATCACTTACAATTATAACTCAATCAACAATCATAACATCATAACATCACATGTTATTCAATATCTTGTATAAATTATTAAACTTTATACCATAATACTACTTATAGTAATCACAATTCCACAATCATAGTCATTCATTATTATCATCATACTTTCTTATCTTATGATCATTTTGGTGTATAGATTCATTGATTAGATACTCTTGCATGCATAATAATTCCATTCCTTGGTATTAGCTTATAAATTACATTTTCATAGTCTCTTACTTATTTTGCTTGAATTGTTTGTGTTTATTAAGAAAGTAACTTAAGGAATTAAGATAGAGGTTAGGAAAAAATAAGTATTGATTGAATAATATGAAACTTGCTGAAAGCACAATTAGAATCATGATTAGAATGGCTAAAGGAAAACAAGCATGATCACAATTAGAATTAGAAAACTCATTTGTAGAAGATTTGATTCTACTCAAAGAAATGTAATTAAAGTGCGAGTTTGCTAGCCAAATTTTGAAAACTTTCAGGAAGTCCAATTTCTAACATGATTAGAATCGTAATTAGAATAAAAAAATAAGGCAGGGATGGTTAATTTGAATCATACAATCCTAGTTCAAATTTTGATTTGAATCGATCAAGAAACTACTAGGTTTCTGTGATCATCATCGTGGGTTCAGTTCAAAGTGATGTGATTTGACTCGCACGAGCAGATTTTGCATGAAAATAGTAGAAAAATAGGGGAAACTATTTCTAATTCAATATCACACTATAGAATCTTAACATCTCATGTTTTTGAAAGCTTAATCAAGATAAATTTAGCTATTTCAACCATATACTAAATAGTATTCCAATATATCCATTCAATCATTAAGTCTCATCACATAAGCTTAAAAGCCCATTTCACTAACTTGCAAAACAAATCAATAGATTCCAAGCAAGAATCACATCATAATTCATAAGAGTGGTAAGTATCAATCACTTTAATAGCTAAAACACTAGAAACTATAACTATTTTCACAAAATCTTCTATGCTCTTCAAGATAAAATATAAGAGCATATTAGTTTTTAATCTTTCTTTTAAAGATTTCTCTCATTAACTAATCATATATAATTAAATTATGGTTCCTATATCATAAATAAAGCTATATCTAACAGATTTAAGTTTCAAAACATTAGAAAAATTAAATTTATTCATGGGTTAAACAATACCATGAATAGTGATAGAAAACTTCAGAAATTCATAACTTAAGTTATCCCAATGAATCAATATGATTTTGATGTCAAAATGAAGAGAAAGATGAGAGGATTCAGCAGTAAAAATCTAAGAAAATAACAAGTAAGAAAAAAGGCTCACCCGAAGAGAGAAAAACTAAAAGTTGTAGAAAGAGAAAGAGGAAGCTCAAGGAAGAAGATGGGGAGTCAATTGCATGGGTTGTGTGTGTAGGAGTGGCTAAATGAAAGAAGGAAGCTAGCTAGGGAGGGGTATTTTGGAAAAAATAAGTCAACTTCTTACTATTTATAAGTTGACTATTTTGTTTTTTTTTTATTTCTTCCATTTGAGTCTAAATTTAACACACTTATCAATTTTCAAAAGTCACAAAATTTTTATGCAAATTAGTTTATCTTCATAACAACTATAATTATGCTCTTATTCATTATTCATAACCCTTGTTTCATATTTTTTAAAATTTTCTAGAAATAGAATTTTTAAAAAATACTGATTTTTGCTCCTTGAACATTCATGATCAATCTTTTGACTTCCAAAGGATTCCCAAAAGTTGTATACTTAACTCCTACTACCTTTAGGCTTTTTTTGGCCCAAAATCCATAAATTTCAAATTTCTCACAAATTCATCTTTTCAAATTTTCTAAAAAGCCATTTCATTGCCAAAATAAGTTTTGAAAAATTAAAATGTTGCCTCTGTGCTCTCAAAGGTTATTGCCACAAGTTCCTTTTGTGACTAAACTTTAGCACTCTCAAAGTAATGTGAGTTAGTGCCAAAAATTTGTCCTCGCGACTAAGTGAATGGTTTTGTATACAAGAACTTCACAATTAGATATAATAAAAGTGTAGGTGTTAGGTAGTTGCTCTTCAAACCTATTATGCCTTTTGACTTCTAGATAGACTCCTCTTTACAAGGATTTGCATGCTTTGTAGATGTCTCCTAATGCGCCTCATCCACTACCTCTTTTGCTCTTGTGTGGGTGCTACCCTCGGACTCACATAGCTCTTTGCATGAATAGATCATCAGTAGGGATGAGATTTACCATGCTTTGTCATTATTTTGCTACTCATGGGAGTCTAGGAATTAGATTGCATTGACCATAATGCAAGACTTATCCTCCCTATCAAAACCTTTATCACCACCCTTGATGCTTTGTGGTGTTTCCTCTTGAAGTTTAGCTTGTAAGGCATTCATGGTAGCTTTTTATGGACACTCTGCCACTTTATGAGGCCTATTGCATAAGAAATAGGCCAGGGTCTTAGACTTCCCTTTGTTGATAGATGTCTGGGATGATCCTAAAACTTGTATGTAGGACTGCATTCTATTACTTCCTCCCTCACTCTTAGAAGTACTACCTTTGCTTGATTAATTACCATTAATAATATTCAAGCTCCTTCTGTGGGATTTCATGAGAGAAAAGCTAATGTCATAGTCAGACAAGCATTTAGCTGTGATCACTACTTTTGTGATGCTTTCAACTCTCCTTTTTTGGAGTTCCATGGCAGTTTCTCATGATAGACCTTCCATGAACTAGAATAGCTTATCTTTTTCGGTCATGTCCCTTATATCCAACATAATGGTTATGAACTTCTTCACATAGCCTTGAACTGATCCTGTCTATCCTAACTCTTGCAATTTCTATTGAGCCAAATCGTTCACATTTTTAGGGTAAAAGTGTACCTTCAATTCTTGCATGAGCTCTTCCTAATTATTGATGCTACATCTTCCATTCTGAATCACTTAATGCTTAGTCCTGCACCAAACCTTAGCATTGTCTATGAGGAACATGGTGATTCAGTTTAACTGTTCTTCCTTAGAAGTAATACCAACTGCTTAGAAATATTGATCCATATTGAATGCAAAATTCTTAACCTTTTGTGCATTTCTCTCCCTAGCATATGGTCTTTCTTTGGGGATTTTCACTTTCCCTCTTCACTCTGAGGCACCACCCTCTTGTGACCTATTCTTGATGGCCATCATCAATACATTCAATAAGGCTACTATGTCACTCATCTTAGCATGAAGAGTTGCTACAACATCCTTCACCTCATTGGTAAGGCCTTTCATAGCATCCTGCAAATCTTTCTGATTGTTTTCAATCACAACATGCCACTCATTGAATTGCAGAACATCACTAGTTCTTGTGCCTTCAACTTTCACAATAGCTTTGAGATTTGAGACTCGAGGCTCGAGAGATTCCCAATTCTTGGCCTTTCAAAAAAGTTCATGGATCTTTTATCTTTCCAAATTTCTTATGATTTTGCTACTCTTTTGAGATTCCTGATTGCAACATCAATTGTATCAAAGTATTTAGCAAAATTCATTTTTTTTTGACATAATGGTGTATCAATAGGGTGCAATAGAAAACAAAGAAGTGTGATCTCAACCATGCTTTGATACTAAATTGTCATGGTTTAATGATTGATTGTTAGCATGTTTGGCACTTAAATTCCTTGCTTAACACTTAGTTAATTAATACCTGAGAATAAGCCAGTCAACTGGTCATATACCATCTTAGTTTCAAAAATAATAGGGTAACACCCATAATTTATAGGACATTGAGGCAACCATAAGCATAAATCACATAGTAGATAGCAACCAAATTGCATATAAAGGCAATCAAGTTATTCACATAGACTATTATGATGTGTTCATGTAGTTTGAACAAATATGGATAAATGCGACCAAAAGTAGACAAATTTGATAGGATGATATTTCAATTGAAGAGGGGCTACTTATTTATTCACATTTAAAAGCCTCATTACAAACTCTTAAGTGTGTAGGGAAAGCTCATGGCCACACACTCAATCCCCTAGACAAATTCATTGATGCCCACCTTAGGTCATCGAACACTCCCCTCTAAAAAGTATTCTAATCCAAAACCCTAATAGCAAGAGTAAACATATTTTTCTGAGTTGACATAAAGACTTTTCTCCTAGCTCGAAAGAGTTCTAATGCATTACAATATATTGACGTGAAGATAAAAATCTAAGGGTCACAACCATATGCTTATCTACTCACATTGAACAAGTTACCTTAGTCAAAATTACATAAACATCCTCAAAAAGGGAAAAAATAATCTACGTGAGCATTTTCTCTCAAATTTGCACCACATGATCTTCTCCTCATGCTTGATTTTTATGCTAAGTTTTGTCTAAATTCAAGCACATTTGCTTGCTAAATTTGGTCACAAGTCCTAAACTATGACACTTGGCATGAAACTACCTTAAACTGAAAGACTATGTCCATCATAGTCTGAGCACGGTTGTATTTAAAAGGACTTATTGATAGGACAAATGCACCAAGAGGGGGTGAATTGGTGTATTAACACAAGTTTATAATTCTAAAAATTTTCCTATTAATAAGAGCAATTATCAATTATATGAAAGATATAGTAAAGAACATATAAAGATAAGAAATTAAAGTGTAGGAAAAGTGAAGAACATTTTCCTTTTTTATAGATGATCTTGGCACCAAAGAGCACCTTCATCAACTTGGTTTCCAAGTTAGGCAGCTTACTCTTTCAGTTGGAGGAATTGGTGATAGAGCAGCTTGCTTTTTTATTTGTTGTCATTTTCAGTCAATGGCTTTGGAATTGCAGTAGCTTGCTCTTTCAGATTAGAAAGTGACCTTTGATAAGTTATCATTATTAGTGGTATAGGGGCTAGCTCATTTGCTTGCTTTTTTAGGGATTTTCTAGCTGTGATATCATTTGCTAAGTTAGCATAAGGTGGCAATGGTCCAAAGAGCAACCTGTAGAGTTACTTTTCTGTAGAATTGCAAAGTTGTAGTGTGTTAGGTTGCAAAGAGCAACTTCCACAAAAATAACATTTTTTAGACTATTCAAATAAATAAAACTTTTAGCACAAAACTAGAAAGTTAAAACACTATGTATACAATGCAATCTATGCCAAAATAGTGGAACATCTTAATAAAAATGATTTGGACAACATTGTAAGCTTTTGATAGATTAAAAGCAACTATTCTCAGATTGGTGCATACTTTTAGTAAACTAAAACTACAATATGTTAGGAAGCAAAAAGCAATATGCATACTTTAGCCTTTTCCATATTTTATCAATACAACAAATTATTATATATTAATTTGGAAAAAAAAATTGATCAGCTTACATAAGGCAGTACATTACAAGATAATGAAATTTCTCATCAATGATAAGTGGAATTAAGCTGTATGTGTGTGTGTGTGTGCGCGCAAAGAATGGCTTATGCTAAACTAGTAAAGGGGCATTTATCTAGTGCAATTCATGACATATGACACTATATCAAGGGCAAGCAATCAAATTTTTCAATTTAATACTAGCTATGATAAGTGTTCATTAGATATAAGGCTAAAAAACTTGCATCAATCTGGACTTTAGTTATTACAAAAGAGCAACTAGTTTAAATATATTCACATCAATTTAGTAGACTTTAAACCAGTAAGAGATTTAGCTTAAAGAGCAAAGAGCATTAAGCTTTGATTTTGCAATGAGTAAAATAGTAAGTACTTTATTGTTTGACTTATTAGTCTAAGTCATCCACACTTCTTAGTTTTGATGTTGAAAAATAATTTTTTTAATCATTTTTTATTTGATATATCTTTATCATACTTTATTACTTATTTTCTTTTGTTTTTAGGTTTCAAAGATATACAACAATGATACAAGAGAATCAAGACTAGTTTTTAGGATTTATTTTCTATTTTCTATTTTTATCGGATCTCTTGTAAATAAGCTTAATTGATCTTTGATCCTAACATTTTTAACTAAACAATGAGGTAGAAAAATCATTTGAAGAAAAATAAGATTTTATAAAATAGTTTTTTATATCATGAATCGATGTGTACATCGA
>JANHAO010022871.1:0-12074 GCA_026873985.1 Saraca asoca
TAAACCCTTTAAGATCTATGCAAACCAAATCAAATCCTAAAGAAACTTAATCTACTTTCATTATTAAAATCTCTTTATTCAACTACTAGTTTTTGACGATAATCTTCTCCTTTCAGTACTTCAACTATCTATCTAAGATATGATAAAACATTGGCTAAATACTTTATTAAAAACATAGCAGGCATAATAGTTGAATAAAATTAAATCAGGTAATCATAATAGAAAATTAATCAATAACATTAAAGAATCATAATTGGGTTATTCCCAATCCTAAAATAAGAATCTACTCAGACATGATAGAAATAAAAACCATATTTATTAATGAAAATAATTGCATAATGTTTAAAACAAAGAAATAAAGAAAGGAAGAAAAGATGATGAAGAAATAAGAAAAATGTGCTAAAAGTAAACTAAGATTGTTTCAAGAACTCAAAACAAAGAAAGAATCCTAAATTAAACTTAAAAAACTCTCAAGAAGATCAAGAAACTTGAGCTCTAGGTAATCCTAATTAAGGGAAACTAATAAATGAATAGGTATGCCTTTAGTTCAGCTATTTATAATAGTTTTCAAGCTTGGAACATAACTGTGCTTCAGGACATGGGCTGGCTATGTTTTGGGCTAGATGGCTTCTAGAAGAATTTATGATTTTGCACCAAACATGACCGTGCTTCAAGACACAGCCAGGCGTGTTCGGTGCTAGTTTCATGGTTCTTTTCAGCTTCAATGCATAATTCTCTTGGACTTTTTACATCTTCTTCCTTAGCTTCTTCTTAATCCAAGTGTGCTCCAAAGTTCAGCTTTCATTCTTTTTTTAAAACCCCTTTTGCTAACTTGAAAAGACAAATGCATACTACAGTAGTACTAAGAACAAACTAACTAAACTAAAATAAAAAGTGCATAAAAATCACAAATTAATAATCAATCAACAGGTGATTATCAACATAATTATAGGTATTTTACTCATTTTTTAATAACAATAACTTTGCTCTATTCTTGAAGCATAAGTCCACTTCACCTTTCTATAACTTTCTATTGTTTCTTAGTCTTTGCACATAATTATAAATGCATGGGCCACAACCCGTATCTAATACCCAAGAATCAATTGAATAATAAGACAAGTTATCTCAATCACAAGGACACCCAAAGTAAAAGCTTTTTTAAGCTTCTTTTACTTCTCGATTTCAAGATAAGATTTATAATTTCACTTCCAATGACTTTCTACTCCACAATGGTAGCATATACCTTTGGGGGAGATCTCTTTCTTCTTCTATATAGCTCCTTTAGGTTTTTTCAACGTCAGCCTTAACCTTGGAACTCTTCGTATTGGGCTTTTTTCTTTTTTCCCTTTTTGTGCTTAGAAGAAGTACTAACTAACAGTGCATGTTATTCTCTTTTGAAAGTCATTTCAATAGTCTTAAGCATGTTAAGCAACTATACAGGAGATTTGAACCTTTAGATGGAGGTATTGGAGGATCCTTCTCAAGAATGTAGGCTATTTTTCCTATTTAAGGATAATTTTCAAGTTTCATAACCAATCCACATAATTTGGCCTAATTAGCTTATTATCAATTAGTATATTTCTTAAGGAGATATTTGTCATTTTTAACAACCTTCAATAAAAATAGAGTGGAATAATATATAAGCATAATATTCATTTTATATGGGCTTTAATAAAATGAACTCTCATTATTTTCTTCAATTCTAACTACTCTCTATCTTAGAATGAAATTATCATGTTGAATGATAATCACAGTATGTTAGGATTTTAGTTTAATTTACTTGACCTTGATGGAGAAAAAGGAATTCAAATAAATTAAAATAGGTAGATAGCTTATCTTGTGAATTACATCTCCATGTAACTCCTAATCATTAGTTTGACAACTCTTTATGATTTATTATTCATCACATCAAAGATTATTAACAACCCATTTGTTTATAATGTTTAAAGTGAAACCTAATTTTGCCCAAATATTTTATGGTCATAATAAAGGCCATCCAAACAATACATGCTTGCTAAGTTGAAACCATCAAATAAGAATATATCTTCTATAACAATAACATGAAAGATGTAGTGTAACCTTGATAGAGACTAACAAGTTATCATAAAATTGATCTTTGGTTATTATTATTTTGATGGGTGACAATCAATCATGTTCTTAACATGTAACTTAAATTAGTGAGTGATCTTCTAATTTGTTTTAGGCTTATTAAGGGTCTTGTGTATGACATGGAAACATTTAAAACTAACCTATTTTCACACATACATTAATTAGCCTTTCTCATACATACATCACCATTTATATCACAATATAAATCACATGCATGCATAACATATATGGGTTGATTATGGGCTCATTTAAAATTATTTCCCTTAAACCATAAAAGGGAAAAATCTCCATGATATATGTCTTTTGTCTCCATAAGCCACACACCATCACGCTTTGAGTGCCATCTTCAATAGCTTCCAAATAGCTTAAAAGGTTTGAAATGAAGATCAAGCTTCTATTAGGATAGAGGCTTAGTAAGTGGATTAGCTACATTGTCATCTGTGAGAATCTATTCTATTATTATTTTATTGCACTCTATGATCTTTCTGATTAAATGGTAATACCTTGTAACATGTTTGAATCTTTAATGAGACCTTAGTTCTTTATCATGTGTTATAGCTCCATTATTATCACAATAGATAGCTACTGGATTGATAATGTTAGGTGTTCATATAAAGATGCCATAGAGATAATCAGTTGCAATAGTATGGATACTATATACTTTAACATATTTAATAAAACTTGACGTTTTGGCCACTTTATCAACTTAGTTTTAAATATATATATATATATGTTTGATATATGTATACTATTTTAGATAAAATCCTTAAAATATAATTGTGTATAAATAAATTACAATAGGGATTGTGATTATGAAATGATTTATATATATAATTATAATTTTTAAATATCCCTAATTGTGGAAGAATTGAAAAAATAGGATATCAATTATTCATAAGTAAATCAGCATATATTATGTTATATTTTTATGAAAGAATGTAGTGGTTTCATGCATTGTTTGACATGGAGATATCGAGATAAACATATAGCTATATATTATAGAACATATGACTAGATTGACTTGCCATGAAAAATTATATGGATTGCTATCATATGTCAATAGAGTTCTCATGTGAAAAGTGATGGGCTTGAGATCACCACAATATCTTATGTATAGAGTCATGTACTTTGATTTTATTTTAGGCTTGCACTCTTAAAGAATAGATATGAATAATTTTGGATACATTAAGAAATACATGAAAATAGTAATAAATACATGAAGATAGTGATTGATCAAAATGGAATTCATTCTCTTTGGTAACAAAAAAAAAGATATTCTAAAGATGTTTTGACATTTTTGTGATATGATCAAAATCATAGGCTTATGTATTGATGATATATGAAAGGAGTTTTGCAAGTTTGATACTTGAATCATACCTTAAGTTTAATTTGAATATCAAGAGATGAAGGGAATGAATTACCCATTAACACCTTATCATAAAAGATTTTGATTTCCGCAAATCTATTCCTAGCATTTGGGTGGTTATAATGCTTTGCTAGAAGCAATCTTGATCTATGAATTTATTTGAACAATTTGAAGAAATTGTGTTTGAATTAAAAGGAGTTTTAATTTAATTGAGCCTATAAAAGCTTGCAAATAAATTCATTGCCAACATGCACAGAAACCTAATGGGTCACACACAATGGAATCTCTTTAATTCAAAGTCAAAGGAAAAGTTTGAATGCAAAATGCTATAAAGTCAAGAGTTAAATTAGGTGAATATCTTGGAAATATGAAATGATTAATTCATTATTTTAATATAGTTAGAAGTATTAATTAATCAAAAATTTAATAATTCTAATAGATATTACAATGATCATATAGTAGTAAATTTTCATTGTTAATATTTAAATACTGTAGAACATTTATAATAACACTAAAGGAGATCTTGGGTAAAGGAATTGTTCCTTGCTCTGAAATTATTTTAAATTAATGAAAATAATTAAAGAATGATTATATAAGAGAGTTTATGAGTTTATATTCATAAGAAAGTGTTTGGACTTATTGGACACAATAGATAATGCATTAGGCTAAGAAATGTGATCTCCCTAGGCCAAAAGGTGCTATACTAACTATGCAACTCATCCACCAAGTGAGTGGATAAAACAAGCAAGGGGCTACTCTAGCTTGTGCTTTACTCCTATTGCTTCCTTACTCTTACTTATGCTCCAAACTCTTTTATTTAAAGAGAAGAGAATCCAAACCAAGATATATATATATATATATCAATTCAGCCCTAACATATGTATTGTGTGCTAACTCTCTTTCTGTAATTTCACTTCTCATTCCCTCTATGCATTCAAACACCAACCCTACCCAAGTGAATGTGTTATTCTTGGGAGAGCTAGCATCTCTTAAGCTAAGTGGTTCATTTTTCTATTCTACCTATTACATGGACTTGGTACAAGCTTTAAATCAATTTGGTTCATGCGAATTACCATTATTGTAAGAGATCAAATCAAAAGGAGTTGTCTAGGAGACTTAATCGTGGGGTTGGTCATAGAGCTCACAAAATTGCTTAAAGATCAAATTGATATTTAACTAAGGATTCTGATAACAACTTTCATGAAGGTATAATTTAAATTGTTAATTTAAATTTTATCTTATTTATGAATTAATATATAAACAACATGATTTGGAATTGGGAAAATTTTAAAATTTTTATTACA
Source organism: Saraca asoca (assembly GCA_026873985.1). Taxonomy (NCBI): domain Eukaryota; kingdom Viridiplantae; phylum Streptophyta; class Magnoliopsida; order Fabales; family Fabaceae; genus Saraca; species Saraca asoca. Next base: position 4,780 of record JANHAO010022871.1, read on the forward strand.
CATGCTTGATGCATCTAATCAACATATTTGATATGATTCGATCAAATTTCCCCCCAATAGTGGTATTAGGCCTTGAGATTTTTTTAGGATATGCTTTAATCCAATTTTCTACTGCTCATACTTTTGATTTTTTCCCCCTTAAGCCATAAAAGGGAAAAATCTTCATGATATGCATCTTTTATCTCTACAAGCCATGTACTATAACATTTCAGTGCCTTCTTAAATAGCTTGCTAAGAACAACAAAATCCTTAATTATATCCTATGTAATTAATTACATTGTATAGAAGAAACCTTGAGTTACATTCAAGGGGAGTGAGATAAGAAGAGAATTTTATATTTGTAAGTTGAGAGAAAGATTGGACATGCTAACCTTATTTAATAAAATATTCAAAAATAGAATATACATTATATTTATAAAAAATTTTGGTGCATAATCATCTTTCTATACATTCAAGTATATATGAGACATAAAACAAGAAAGCATAGAACATTAGCTCTTTGATTTAAATTATGGTAATGCATGTATCAAGTTATATGATTAACATTTAATTTAAATAAAATGACTAATTTGATTACATCATCAAAACATCATGTTTAATCAATTTTGGAAATTAATCTTAATTAATTTCAAAATTATTCAATTAGTCAAATCTATCATACTTTCCAAAATTTTCAACAAGTAAATAAATATAAGGAAAGTTTCAAAAAATATTTTCACTCAATTACTATTGGTAATTAAAATAAAAAGGAAAGTTTCAAAAATTATTTTCAATCAATTTGTAATCATATTCAAATTAGATCTAAAGTTAAAGAAAGCTTCCATAATTACAAAAACAAAATTTGAGAAAGTTTTCTAAAATTTAGTTGTGATTGTAATTAATTTCATAAATTATATTAATTAAATTATGAAGTCAATTGATTGTCATCATCATAAATCAAAGAGTTGATTGGCTATCATCATAACTAATCAAAGTGGCTAGAAAAATGACTAGCCATGCTAGTCTAGCTAGTAGAGGTTTTAGCCAGCTTATTGCCTTCCATGGCTAGTAGTTGGTTCAACCAACTTGTGCAACCATGTTCAACTAGCAAGCTGCCATGGCAGCTAGCTAACTCTTCTCCGATGTATTTTTCATTTGAAGTGTGGATCCAATCCATATTAGTCTATGAATAATTTTGATCACATGGAACCAAACTATAATATTCACGTGATCTTAATTATCACCATAATAATCAAATCTTTAATCATGAATTAATTGAAAACAACATGGGCTCTGACTTTAAAATTTTTCTCAAACTTGGATCACGTTGTTTATAAATTAATTCATAAAGTAAAGTATAATTCAAATAAACTATAAACTAACATTATACCTTATTAAGAGTTGTTATTACAATCCTTAGTCTCTAATAACTGATTTTGATCTCTATGCAATTCCATAAACAAATGATATGATCAAATCCTCTAGATTGTCTTCAAGCAATTGCTTTAGATTTGATCTCAAATACCAATAATGATCTACATGAACTAATTTAATTTAAAACCTCCACAAAGTTCACATAACAAGTGGAGTATGAAAAATCAACCACTCAGCTTAAAATGTACTAGCTCTCTAAGGATCACAAATTAACTAAGGTAGGGTTAATGTTTCAATGCAAATGGGAGATGAAAAGTGAGATCACACAAAAAGAGTTAATGCACAACACATATGCTAGGGTTAATTGGTGTGTCCTTACATAGTTATATCACTCTTGTATTTAAGGAAAGGCTAATCAACTTTTTAGATCTATCTCTATAGATCTTCTTACCCAAAATGAAACTTACTTCTCTTAACATGTCTATTATGATTCACTTCAAATAAGTGGAGAATCCCCAAATCTTCATGTGAGAAAGAATGGGTTTCCTTCCAATCCATAGCTCATATGGTATCTCATCAATAAACTTTGATGAGATTCAATTAAAAATATATGTAGCAATTTCTAAACTATAACCTAAAAAGAGATAGATAAAGTTACAAAGCCTATCATGGAACATACTATGTCAAGAAATGTATAATTTCTTTTTTCTAAAACACCATTCATTTGTGGCATTGTAGGTGGAGCCCATTGTGAAAAATTTTCAAACTATTTTAAGTAATTCATGAATTCCTGGCTTAAGTATTGTCCACCTTAATTGGATCTAAGTGTCTTGGTGCTTCTTCAGTTTGTTTTGTTGCTTTAAATTTGAATTCTTTAAACTTTTAGGCTCTAAACTTGTATTTCATCAAATACATGCACCTATACTTAGAGTAATCATTAGTAAAGGTGATAAAGTAGAAAAAAAAAATCTTCTCTGCCTAGAGTAGTCTTTGGACCACATACATCACTATGTGTGAACTCCAGCACTTTTTTGGCACATTTGCAATTTACATATGATTCATAATCAAACGAATCTAAATATCCATGTTTATGGAACTTTGTGGTTCTAGTTTCATTAATATAATCAAGTCTACAATGTCAAAGATATAATGGATTTATTTAAACTTTGGTTTCTTAATTTTTACATGAAGTAGAAGCTTCTCTAAGCTTCTTCTGCTTCATGCTATCAAGATAAGCTTGGCAATTTTGTTTCCAATGGCATTCTATTTTGCAATGATAATAGATGCTTTTAGGAACACTTTTTTTCTTCTTTTGTACACTTTTTTTTTTAGGTTTTTCAACCTTAGCCTTAGACTTAGAACTCTTCACAAGCTTTTTCTTTTTTCCCTTTTTGGGCTTAGAAAAACCACTAACCATCAGTAAAGGTTGTTCCTTCTTAAAATTCATTTCATCAATCTTAAACATGTTAAGTAACTTTGTAAGAGAGACCTCTATGTTATTCATGAATAAATTCATGACAAATTGCCCATACGATTTAGAAAGGGAATGCAGTATGAGGTTCATTGCATGATCATTGTCGATCACATGGTTAAGTTAGACCAATCTCTCTATTAGCCCAATCATATTTAGCATATAAGTTACAACAAATGATCTCTTAGCCATATTACAGTTGAATGATTCCTAAGATACTTTGTATCTCTCAATATGAGCATGCCCTTTTACATAACTTCGACAGATGCAAAATCATCTCAAATGGTATCATATTTTCATGTTGCTTTTAAAGCTCAAGAGATATTGAAGCCATCATCACACATTCTATTTACTGAGCATCTTCCTCATGTTTCAATTGAGCATCAAAGTCAAAACTTTCATATTCACTTGAACCTTCAAATGGAGGTATAGGAAGATCCTTCTCAAGGAGGCAAGCTATCCATTCCTACTTAAGGACAATCTTTAAGTTTCATAATCAATCCACATAATTTAGTCCGGTTAGCTTATTATTAGTCAGAATGTTTCTTAAAGAGATGTTATTCAATATTTTAACTACCTTTAATAAGAATAGATCATATTAATATCAAAGCATAATATTCATTTTATATGGACTTTAATAAAATGTACTCTTATTGTTTTCTTCAATTCTAATGACCCTCCATCTTATAATTGGATTATCACGTTGGATGATAATCGTAGTATGTTAGGATCCTAATCTAATTTACTTAAACTTGAAGGATGCTAAGGAATCCAAGTAAATTAGACTAGGTAGACAACTATTGTCAATTAAATCTTAATGTAACTCCTAATCATTAGGTTGACAATTCTTTATCATTTATTATCCATCACATCAAACATTATTAACAAACTTTTGTTTATAATGTTTAAAGCAAAGCCTAATTTCACCTACACACTAAACAGTCATGATAGAGGCCATCCAAACAATACATGTTTGCTAAGTTGAAACCATCAAACAAGAATATCTCTCATATTCCGATAACAATAACATGAACGATGTAACGTAACCTTAATAGAGGCCAACAAGTTATCACGAAATTGATTTTTGGTTATTATTATTTTGATGAATGGCAATTAATTATGTTCTTAACATGTAACTTAAGTCAGTGCGGGATCTTTTAATTAATTTAGGGGCTTAACTATTAAAGGCCTCATGTACTAGTCTACATCATGCATACATCCTATTCATATCATAATATATATCACATGCATGCACACATTTACTAGTCTGTGTCATAAATACATCCTATTCATACCACAATATAAATCACATGCATGCATGACATATATGGGATGATTATGGATCAATTCAAATTATTCTCTTGAGCTATAAAAGTGAAGAATCTTCATGTGATACACCTTTTGCCACACATCTTGCACTTAGCCACCTCCTTCTTTTTCAAAAGAAAAATAAAATTTCCTAATTTTTGTCCTATGTAACTAATTACATCATATAGAAGAAACCGTGAGTTACATTCAAAAGGAGTGAGATGAGAAGAGAATTTTATATTTAGAAGTAGAAGGAAAGGTAGGAGACACATGCCCTATTTAATAAAAATTCTGAATAATTGAATATATATTATATTCATAAAAGCCTTTTGTCTATAATCATCTTTCCATGCATTTAAGCATATATGAGACATATAAGACAAGAAAGTTTAGAACATTAATTATTTGATTCAAATCACGATTATGCATGTCTTGAGTTATTTCATTAACATTTAATTTAAATAAGTTAACTAATTAATAGTTGCCGAGACCGACAAAAATAATAATGTCAAATTACCTAAGTTAATAGCTAGGGTGAGTCCAAGTCGATCCCACAAAGACTGGAGATTGATTTCTATATGTTTGTAGTGTAATTTTATGGGATGGACATTTAATTTTAATAAGAGTTAAAACAAATAGTTAGAGTGCAAGCAAAACAAAAATAAAATGAAGGCAAATCAAATGGAGAAAAGCTCAATCCAAAGGACTCTTACAGCTAATTTAGTGACTAATCCTTAACACTATTATTTTATCCCCTCTTTGATCATTGAGCCAAGAAACTAATTAAGCTCAGTACCTAATTAATTTTTTTGTTTCTTCTTAAATTTGCCAACCAAGCCTAACACCCAATTAACTCTTATTGCTAAATCAGTTGAAGCCCAACACTTTACCAATTTATCAATAGTATTAAGATCTGAAAACACTAAGTCTAGTTAATTAATTTGCCTCAGCAGCTAACTAACTAATTACATTGATTTTTTAGAAAAATTAATTTGCCCCAATAGCAAATCAAGACCCTATTATTACCCCTACAATCAAACAGCTACAAATAATGAAATTGCTTATGAAAATTCAGCTAGTATTAAATTACATTGAACAATTAATTAATTAACTAATCATCCAAAGCAATTATAAGCAGTAAAATCATAGAAGTGAGATAATCAAATTGGGAATAAATGGACAACCAAAGCAAGTCTCACAGTTAACAAAAGAATTGGTGCATAATTTCCCTTGAATTAATGCGAGAATTTAGCTACACATTAATACAAAAATAAAAAGGAGAAATAAAAGAAAAAGAGAAAACCTAATTAGGATTGAAGTATTGCCTTAGTAGAGCTCATCTCCTCCCAAAATTAGAGACAATACAAAATGAATGTAAACATTATTACAATTATAGCTCAGCTTAGTATTTATAGGCTCACTACACTGCCTCTTGATTGAGTTGCTAATTAAGGTTAGAAGTAGGCTTAATTGGACATGGGTCCCTTCACATGAAATTTAGCTTTGTCTCTCAAGATTCCAATTGCCTTCACCTTGCATAAAAAAATCAACCTAGCTCAATTTATAGGCTAAAAATTGAGACAACTTTCCAGAGCAATTCAACTCATAACAGAATTTTGCACTTAAGTCGACAACCATGAAACTAATTCAAAATAATGTAGTCTAACCTCAAGCCCTATATGAAAATTATTGAGATGGATTTTAGCTATCCTATGGGCTTAAGTTTGCACTGAAATGATAGGTGAAGTTTCGCTTCTGATGAAAATATCAAAATTAGTTTTGGGTCACAGGTCAGCACTATGTTCTAGTCTATGGGTTTTATTTGACTTTTAAAACAATTGAATTAGGCTAGGGACTCTTCTTAACATTTTTAGATATTTCTCTTAGCTTTCCAAAAAAACCAATGTCTAGAACTCAAGATATGCATTAAAACCAAAAATAGTACAAACTTATTGAATAAATTCAATTAAGTACAAAAATTGAGCAAACCACAAAATCAATTTTAAGTATCCAATTAAGTACAAAAACATGAAAAAAAGACTAAGTATAAAAGGATATAAAATATGTATAAATTATATTCATCATCTATCATCAAACATCACAATCAATCTATTTTGGAATTAATCAATTAGTCATTTCCATGTTATCTTTCAAAACTTTGGAATCAAGTTCATAATCAAGAAAAGTTCCCCAAATTATTTCCAATCAATTAATATTGATTATTAAAATAAAAGGAAAGTTTCTAAAATTATTTCCAATCAATTTGCAATCATATTCAAATTAAATTCAAAGTCAAGGAAAGTTTCCATAATCATACAAACACAAGTCATGTAAGTTTTCTTAAAATTGGTTATAATTACAATTAATTTCCTAAAATGTATTTGAGTGATTAAATCATAAGGCTGACTAATTACTATCATAATTAATTAAATAGCTGATTGTCTGTCATCACAACTAATTAAGATGGTTGAAACCATTATATGTGGTGGCCAGAAAATTAACCAACACACAAGAATGGCTGGCAGGTTTGGCCAACTGCCATGTATGGCCAGCTAACTAGTCGACCAACTCTATGTTTGGCTAGCCAGCTAGTTAGTTCATCTCTGATGTATTTTTATTCAAAAGTATAGATCTAATAGGTGTTGATTTATGAAAAAAAATTCTGTAGAAAAATTTTACACTTTGAAACTTTGATCATATGGAACCAAATTACAATATACATATAATCTCTATTGTTACCATAATAATCAAATCCTTAATCATGAATTACTAGGAAACAACATGGGCTATGATATAGGAAAACTGGATTAAAGCATATCAAATATGCCAATCATATGCTTCAAGTATGTGCAACAACATTTAAAATTTTTTCCAAACTCAGATCATGTTATTTGCATATTAATTCAAAAACATGATAGAATTTAAATAAATTTTAAAGTAGTAATTAAAATTATATATTCTTGAGAGTAGTTCTCGGAATCCTTGGTTAAATTTCAATTTAATTTTCAAGCAAGTCAATGAACTCTCTATTAGTTTGGGTGGGTGCCCTAGGCCAATTTGATTGAGCCCTATCGCATACAGAACTATACATTCTGTGGATTGGATATAAAGGTTGAATATTCATCTTATATTGCATTCATCATGCATTGCATACGTAAGATGA
>JANHAO010022872.1:0-12057 GCA_026873985.1 Saraca asoca
TTTAAAACCATGTCCATTACTATCTTAATCTCACTGATATTTAATTGTGCATGTAGAATGACTATTTGACATTTGATCAACAAATCAAATACTTCTCCTCCACTATGAAGAGAGATGTTCCAAAACTGATAATGAGCAAAAAGAAACTATGTCAACACCTAGCCAAATCTATATTCTTTGTCATTATTGGTGGAAATGATTTCAATGGAGATTTTGGTCATACTTTTCACAAAAAGTTCAACAATAATATTACAGCCTTTGCTCCATTTCATCTTAGTTAAATGTTTGCACCAATTGGAGTTTTTCCTTATCCTTCTAACTAATTTGGTCTGACAATTTTTTGAGGAACGGTAATTGATAGAAATTTTATCAAACCATATACTCATTGGAATTATTTTTTCTTTCACCTTTTGGTTTACCTATTCTAGAAACTCTACATTCTAAGAGCTAGAAAATTTGTAGGGTATGATCTCTATATTGAATTGAATCTTCCTAGTAAATTAAAGGAATTAGAATCCAAACTCTTTGATTCAATATTTGTAGTCTATTCTACCTCAAAAAAATTAAAGAGGAGGTCAAAAACATTCCGGCAAAATATGGTAAAGAAGAATTTAATTTAATATTAGTATTGCTTATTAGTTATGATACATTGTATATTCTTTGACTTGGGTACTATTGTAGTAGAAATAAGGAAGGGGCAAAAGCGAGTCTCACATTGATGAGAAATTGAGTGAGCTTGTGCTTTATAAGGTTGGGAGCTCACTCCCTCCCATGTGAGAGCCCTTTCAAGAAAAGGACAAAATCATGAGGAGCCGTCTAGGGGTTGATCATCATCCCCTCGTCGACACTCCAAAGTAGACAATACCTTATGTCAGGTAAGTTCATCTCGATCATTATCATTGGCATCGTCTGTAGGGACCCCCTAGTCATGCACAATGCACAAGCCCACTCAACTGGGGGGTTTATGTTGTGGTAGAAATAAGGAAGGGGCAAAAGCGAGTCTCACATCGATGAAAAGTTGAGTAAGCTTGTGTCTTATAAGGCTAGGGGCTCATCCCCTCCCATTTGAGGGCCCTTTTGAGAAAAGGACAAAATCATGAGGAGCTGTTTGAAGGTCAATCATCATCCCCCCATTGACACTCCAAAGTGGACAATACCTCACATCAGGTAAGTTCACCTCGATCATCACATGGGAGGGGTGAGCTCCTAACCTTATAAGGCATAAGCTCACTTGAATTCTCATCGATGTGGGACTCTACTTTTGCCCCTTGCTTATTTCTCCATAATTGGTACTTTTTGTTTAGGGTACACAAATATCAAGGATCCTTGTGCAGTTGTCAAAGACAAGAAAATGATACCTTGTAATAATAGAAAAAAGTATCTTTTATGGGACAAGTGGGCACATTGTACTAAGGTTGGCCATGAGAGCAACAAAGGATTGTTTCAATAATGCTTATGAAAAGTCCACTTGTACTCCCACAATTAAAGAGATTGTTCGTGCTCTTAGTATGTAGTGTATTTAGAATATCTTCTATTATTGTTGGCATCCTTGATTGGTTATGCCCTTTGAATTATATAGTAAGTAATGTATTTAGAATTTTCTTTTATTATTAGTGTCCTTAGTGATATGATGACCTTTGTTACTTTTTTTTTAAGATTGATCATCTTTTAGTGGCATAATTCAATACCATTACAATTCTGTATGTGTTAATTGATTTACTATTGTCATAACCCAAATCTCTTGCCATGATCGACGTGAATATCAAACCTTGATTGATATCACTAGTCTCTAACTTATTTCTATTATCCATTTTTGCTTGTACTTGCTTCAATATTTTCTAATCATATTTACTTAAACTCATTTGATTAGTCGATAAATCATAAACTTATAAAAAAAGGAAGACACATTAAGATACAAACATAATTTTATAATTTAAAAGAGTATTGCCCAAATAAGACAATGCCTCTAAGAACATCGGTGTTAACTATTTTTTCATCAAGTTTTCCAAAGATGTGAACTACGAGTCATCCCTTACACTACCCCATATGTCCTCACAAGGGCAAAAGTAAACCAAAACATTAGATTAACCTATAGCTTGTCACGGAACCAAAAGTATAGATTAAACTAATGAAGCCTTCATGGGTACTTTATGACTCTACAATATACAGATTTTCAAAGAGTAGCAAAAAAATGAAGTCTGATGGTAGATACCCTAAAGATCTAACCATCCCATGGCCATCATTATTAAGACATTAGGGGTTTCTAAGGGTATGGTTTCCACTTCATGTAAGACCTCACATCCAGCTAAGTTTAGTATTATGACATAATAGATTCTGACTTCATACATTCCTAATAGACTCTCTATAGTGATGGTGAACACATCAACAGTTACTTCGCTAAGGTCAACATTCAGCCTTACATTTAGAAGGTGGAACAGTGGCAATATCTTGAGGATTTGAAAAATGGTCCACAAAAGAGTGAGTCTGGGACTCAATGAGATAAATCCCTACCTAACTTATGAATTTACCAACAATAAACAAATGCATATAAGTTATAGCAAATGTGAACCTATTTCATACCAGAATTAATAGGCAAGCCATGAAGTCACAGAGACTAACCTTTGAATAGCATCACACAACATCATCAATAACACATTATAAGTAGCTATGATTTTCTCATGTTTTCAGGTAGTCATCATCAATCATCACATTTTTAGATCATATTATCATATCACAAGATCATATTATTTCAACATTTCACAAACAACAATCTAAGTAAGTAAGCGAAAAAATAATTAAAATCAAGATTCTCCTTGTTACTACATCCCATCATAACCCACATAGCCGCCAGCCTTATCCCTCCAAATTCCACCTTATTTCCACGCTACATAATGAAACATGTAGATCCAAGATCTGGTTCATATTCACCATCTCATCACATTTATCACATCTCATCATTATCAATCATCATCCCATGTCTCATGGGGAATTCTCAACCTTTCAAGCTATATCATTTCTCATAACAGCCATATAATGGAGGTCAGATTCAATCACAATCTCATTTTCTTTGTTTCCTTAAACCCTTTCATAATTATTAGCTTTAACACATAGATGAACTACACAATTATCCTGCCTGGTTAGAGGATTATTGTCAAAGAGAATTACTTTTTATTTGTCTTATTAAGTTTCAAGACAATAATAACAGTCTACTTACCTAGTCATCCTATTATACTATCACTACCTTAACTTAAACCATTTGTAATAATGTAACAAGGTAAACCTCATGGCTTAAGTGAACTAATAAAAAATTAAGCTCCTAAACCCAATCATACAATCCATATAACTATAGAGAAAAAGTTATAGGGAACATATCATTAGTTTATAGTATTTAAAAATATTTCAACATATTTTTCACCTTTAGGGCTCACAATTCAAATTGCCCCTTTTTACCCTCATTTTGTGATCATGATCGCAAAAGCAGAGCATGCATTCAGTCCATTGTGACTCAAATTGACCCTTTCCTAGCCCTATTTTTAATCTTAATCATGATTTGGTTTGCATGTAGTCCTAAATTTCTTGAATGTTTACAATTTCAAGCAAGCAAACTTATATTTTGAATTAAAACTTCTCAAATCAAATTGGAGCATTCATATCTAACTCTCACAATTCTAACCATGATTCTACTCAAATTTAAGTTTCTAGGCTCACGATCATGCTCACGATCCTGATTGTATGTCTAGTTTCATACAACTTTACAATATAAACACACATTCCTGTAAGGACAACTCTCATTTTCTTAACCAAGCTTCATAAGCTATCTTAGCCAACCTTTAATCACAAAGAAACTAAGCGTAGAACTAATCTTTCCCAGTCATAAAACCATATTTATATCAACAACTCCAATCAAATTTAATCTATAATATAAGTCCACATAATACACATTTTCCTAAACATAAACAACAATTTAATGATTTCACAATCAACTAGTTATTTTATAATTCATAAGAGAGATAAGAATTGCTCACTTAAGTGATTAGAAACAAAGAGGTCAAAATGATCCAACAAAGTTCTTCAGTACTTTTCATGAACAAGAAAGAAGGGCATATTAGATTCTTAGATTTTCAAGAGTTTTCTTTCATCAGGTAGTTAAATATTATTAGATTATGATTTCATTTCATAGAAACAAGCTAGAAATAGAAGATTCAAGCCCCAAAAACACCAAAAATTCATATGGGTTTATGAGATGGATAGTGAAAATGAATAATAACTTTTGGATTCAAAAACTCATAACTCAAATTATACTTAATGAATCAACAAGATTTTGGTATTGATTTGAAGAAGAAAATAAGAGGAATTAGCAGCAGAAATATGAAAAATTATTATGAAGGAATAAGGTGTTTATCTGAAGAGAGATGGTGTAGAGAAAGAGAGAACATGCTTCCCAATTTGAAGCTTGAAAATGCTGCATGAAATGCAACAAGAGGTGGCATAAGGAAGAAAAGGAAACTGAATTTTGAGGGGAGAAATTGGAAAATGTAAGTCAAATTTTGCTTTTAACTTCTTCCTTGACAATCTTTCAAATTTTCCCTTTGGAAACTTTACCAATTCCCTTAACTTTGGTCTGAATTTAACATACTTACCGATTGCTAGCAACTATGAAATTTTAATAAAATTTAATTTAATTAGTTATCTTTGTAACAACTATAATTTTGTGTTTGCTGGGTACTTGTAGCCCTAGTTTCAATTTCTTTGAAGTTTTCTAGAAATTAAATCTCAAAAATATAGATTTTATTCTATAAGCATTTGAAATGGAAATTTTAATTTTTTGAAGATTTATAAAATTTATATAATTTATTTTTGCTATATTTAAACACCTCATATCTCAGAATTTGTACTTTTAAAGTTCCCAAAATGTTCAAATTCACCTTTTTAGATTCTCTAAAAAGTCATTTCATTACTGGAATTAATTTTTTAAAAAATTTTAGGTATTACAACCACTCTCATTATCATTTAAAAAAACGTCTTTTATGTATTTTTCTTTATCATCACAAATTTAGTAATTAGGTTCTACCTCTATAATTTGGAAAATGGATAAGAGTTTGGATAAAACTTTAAATCAATGTATAAAAAATATTGTTACATGTAAGATTTAAATAAAAAAAATCAATTCTACTCTTTATAACCCCACAATTCATAAGTTTCCATTAAAACCCTAATAGATTTTTCTGCCCTTCAAACAAAATTTTCACTTAAAAGAAAATTGATCTCCTAATTAGATCTTGAATTAGAAAAGCCTATCCTACAATTAAACAAGTAATCATAGAGCAAGTCCCTTAATTAAACATTGTATATGTTGTACATGGTATGATATTATTTCTTTTAATGGCTAAATGAAGAAATCTAATCTTCCGGTAGCTGAATATAGGAAAGAGTGATTGGAATAAGATTTCAAGAGTACTTTGATGATCAAGTTATAGTATATTTTATTAGATAAAAATATTATGTTATGAGAGTAAAAAGTAGACCTTATATAGGATAGTGATAATTATTCTGAAGTCCTCTAAATAATTAAATAGGTAGCTAGATGGATCCCTTAGGCCATTCTCAGAATAATATTTATCACTAACAAATAATGCTATTGCAATCAATAAATTAATGAGCCAAGTATTTGAAGTTCACAAGATAAGGAACTAAATGACGAGATATTTAAAGTTTAAATCCACTATTAGTTGTGTTATAGGCATTTTTTGGTACCATGTGAAGTGGGTTGGCAAAAGCCTAAGTCCAGTTGGAAGGGTCTCAGTCACTCAAATCGTTGATGACCTCACATGAAAGCTCCAGGTCACTCAGCTAGTTCCAACTTGCTACAATAGCTAGCTCCCAACTCTAGGTCGCTTAGCAAGCTCCAGGTCGCTACCTTAGCTAGCTCCCAAGTCACTACCTTAGCTAGTTCCCAACTCACTGTCTCATCTAGCTTCCAACACTTAGCTTCTAAAGAGAGCTCTAACACTTCTCTAATCAATATCAACTTGTAAAGTCAATACTGTAAAAAGTAATCTAAGGGCCCCACCCATAGAAAGTAACCTGCAGAAGCTGACTTGTAGGAGTCCAAGATGTCTTTTACATTTATTATGTGATGTAACATATTTATAATCTATTAAATTATATTTGTACCCCCTGCTTCTATAAATAAGGGGTTAGGCCATTGTATTAGAGAGACTCTCCCAGGAATGTATACCGAAACTCTGTCAAAATGGGGGAACTTGTATCCTACAACTTTCATTAATAAATAAAATCAATCATGGACGTAGGGTCCAGAGTCACCCAAATTTGGCCGAACCACGCTAAAAAATCTTTGTTGCCTGCTATGTTTTCTTCTTCTTCTTTCTCTGATTTCTACACCAGGTTGTAGTTTGGGGTTTGGTAAATCATCCCTATTGCCTGAGATTTGGGCTCTCCATACGAACCAAATTTCACCGCCAACATTTTGGTGCCATCTATAGGGACTCCACCTACATCTTGGTTAATTTTTACTGTGATGGTTAACCTGCTTGAATCCCACCATATGCAAGTTATTGTTTCTTTGGTTCGATGCATTTGGTCTTGCCTTCATTGAAGAGCAGGACACAAACTAGCAAACCACCAAACTCCTTAGTTAACCTTTCCTCCATTCTAGCAAATCACTTAACATTGGACCATCGGACTGCTTGGATTTGCTACTCAGATTGGCCCCTCTCATTTAACCAGTGGCTATCATTCATGTTTTCTAACCATAACAATGGCTTGTAGAAACTAGCAGCAGCAATGCGCAACTGAGCTCACAACCATGCAGCAATTCGCATATGACGAGCTCACAACAATGTAGCAACTCGGTCCTCGTAGGCTTGCAATAGTTTGACTCAATCACAAGCTCACGCAGCAGCAGTACGATAGCTCGCGTAATGGCAAGCTCATGTGCAACCATGCAAGACTTGGTTCGATAGTGAGCTCATACAGCAAAGAAGTCTTATGACGAGCTCAAGTTTGCTAGCCATGCAAAAGTTAGGTTCGGTGACAAGCCAAGCAGACATGCAATGCAACAATTCATGCAGTAATGAGTTATCAACCACGAACGCAATTCCTGTAGCAAGTCGAATGATGATGAGCTTACACCTAACTACATTTCATTTGAACATTAACCTTATAGCATGCAATGCAGTAGCTCGCACAATGATAAGCTCACAGCAGTAACTCGTAGCAGCTCACTTCAATCACGACCTTACAGTGGCCAACAAGCTCTCAGCCATAAAGCTCAGTCCACGCAGCAGTTCGTGTTGTAACAAGCTCGTAGCCAGGCAGCAGCTCGATCCTTGCACTCAAGCCATGCATTGATGACCCAATGAGTTCACGTGGTAGCATCATTCTGGACTTGGTTTTACATAAGGAAGCTGTGCTTAACCAGTGGTCGTGCAATCCTATGTTCAATGTGGAGCTCATGCATTTCTCATGCAGTAATTGAATTTGATGACAACTTAGTGCATAAGAACCATATATTGGGGCTGAATCCAATGTTGAATAAGCAATCGCAGTGATGTTAAGTTCATACGCCCGCCAAGCAGCGAGAAAGCTCTAACAATGAGCTCGTGTAGTAATATGTAGCCCCTGGGTCCAATGTTCACCTGCCACAATATCGCAGTGTTCAACTCACACGGCCATGTAGAGCTTACTGACCTTCATAAAGAGGCAACCGTAACATTTTATTTTTTTCAGAAAGAAATGCAGAAGATTTAACACTTTGAAAGCCTTTTGGAATTTGTGATTCAGCCATGGAGCTGAGAGTGCCCTTAGCAGCAAGCATTACTATGTGGCTTGAACTCAACAAAGTGGTTCATGGTATATTCGAGTTAAGGACAGGATAGTGAGATGGAATGCATCCTAGCGACCTCTATTTTGTGCCATCTAGCCTTGCAAACTCAATACCAATAAATGAAAGCACAATAGCTTCTAGATCATCCCTTTAAATTTCACGAGCTTAATACCAAGCTAAACAGAAACTCACTATAGAGGTCTAGCCATGCCTGCTCCAGCAACATTATGGTTCATATTTAAACAAAGCTAAGTTCTCATTCCTTATCTACTTGAACGAGCTGGATGTAACTTTTTGTCCCAGCATTAAATATTTTATTACAGCTAGTTTTTACTCCTTTTTTTAGAGTTGAAGTTGCACTATTGGGTGCCTAGGTAGGTCACACAAATACACCTAATAAGCACCCAAATTCATGCTAGTTGAAGAGCCCTCACCCCGATAATCGAAGTACGCCCTGTCAGGTTCGAGGGGACAAAACCCCAAGGCGATTGCCAAAAATGGGACAATACCTCTAGGCACGAGCGTGATGGTTAAACCACACTTAATCGGCTCTAGCCACCCTCTCCTACGAGGTGCCTTTCTACGGCAAAACTAAATCTGAATCGAACTCCAATGGGAACCCCATTGGCACTCTAAACACCTCACTCATCATGCATCTGTGTGACCTCCCTTGGCCATTCAATATGACATGTTTTTAAAATCATAGTTTTTTAGCTGGAAGCCCATTTATGTTAAATTATATGATTTATTGATATCTGCTAGCAAAGTTGATTGACTTATCGAGCATTTACTCTATTTAAATCTTTTGAATTGTGATTTGTAGGAACTTATTTATATCAGCATGGCATATCAAGCTTTTGCGAGCAGAAATCTAATTCCTAGTCTCCAAAGAAAACTGAGAGTTGGGGGTTTATGTTATAGGCATTTTCTAGTACCATGTGAAGTGGGCTGGCAAAAGCCCAAGTCCAGTTGGAAGGGTCTCAGTCACTCAAATCATTGATGACCTCACATGAAAGCTCCAGGTCGCTCAGCTAGCTCCCAACTCTAGGTCACTCAGATAGCTCCCAACTCCAGGTCACTCAGCTAGCTCCCAAGTCACTACCTCAGCTAGCTCCCAGCTCACTGCCTCATCTAGATCCTAACACTTAGCTTCAAAAGAGAGCTCTAACACTTCTCCAGTCAATGTCAACTTGCAAAGTCAATACTACAAAAAGCAGCCCGAGGGCCCCACCCACAGAAACTAACCTGCAGAAGTTAACTTGTAGGAATCCAAGATGTCTTTTACATTTATTATGTGATGTAAAGTATTTATAATTTATTAAATTATATTTGTACCCCCTGCTTTTATAAATAAGGGGTTAGACCATTGTATTAGAGAGACTCTCTCGAGAATGTATGCCAAAATTCTGTCAAAATAGGGGAAGCCATGAATAAACACTTGTATCCTGTAACTTTCATTGATAAATAAAATTAACCATGGACGTAGGGTCCAGTGCCGCCTAGATTTGGCCAAACCACGCAAAAAAGTCTTTGCTACCTACTGTGTTTTCTTCTTCTTCTTTCTCTGATTTCTACACCAGGTTGTAGTTTGGGGTTCACCGAATCATCCCTGTTGACTGAGATTTGGGCTCTCCATACAAACCAAATTTCACCGTTAACAACTTGTAAACCAAATGAGTAATAAATGACTTGAAATATTTTCGTATAATAAATTAGCTAAACTTAAGCTATATAATGCTCAACTCGTTTGGTTTATGAGCTAACTCAATCTTTAAATATTATAATATACTTTAAACATTATAATATACAAGAATATATGTATATATTTAAAAGAAATGCACATACTATTTACATATGTATGCATACATACAAGCACCATAACTACTATTTCTTAATAATTATTATTATAAATCTTCTTATAAAGAGTGTTACTACTTTTTTGTCATGCCCCAAATTTTGGAGCATGGCTGGCGTAAGTAGACATTTGCTGGCATCCATCTCAATTTTTGACAAACATTACAATATATATAAACACAATGACCCAATGCATGTGTACATTAGACTGTTTACTACTAACGGTTCTTTCAAGTGTTGTTTTATCCTTCTCAACCAAAGCAGTATTTGAGATAATGATCAAATTTGTAACTTAAAACATCTTTTGTTTTTACATGGAAATCATAGTATGTTTCAACAAAACCTAGAAAGTAAATCACTTACTTTGAAGACAAGCTATTAACAATAAAATCCGATCAACTTAAGTGTGGCAGCCCAAATTGCTAGTTGTGAACGTAAATGTGCAAGGAAGAGATTGAAAGGGAGGAAGAACAAGGGACATCAAGAGCTTTTTAACGTGGTTTAGCCAGATACAAGGCCTACGTCCATGGTTATATTATTTTCAATCTTTTGCTGAGTTTTTTAGTATTTAGTCTGTGTCTATATATCTTTTACAATAACCCAATGCATATGTATATTAGACTATTTACTACTAACGGTTCTTTCAAGTGCTGTTTTATCCTTCTCAACCAAAGTAGCATTTCAAATAATGATCAATTTGTAACTTAAAACATCTTTTATTTTTACATGGAAATCATAGTATGTTTCAACAAAACCTAGAAAGTAAATCACTTACTTTGAAGACAAGCTGTTGACAGTAAAATCCGATCGACTCAAGTCTGGCACCCCAAATTGCTAGTTGTGAATGTAAATGTGCAAGGAAGAGATTGAAAGGGAGGAAGAACAAGGGACATCAAGAGCTTTTTAACGTGGTTTAGCCAGATGCAAGGCCTACATCCATGGTTATATTATTTTCAATCTTTTGTTGATTTTTTTAGTATTTAGTCTATGTCTATATATCTTTTACAATAATTTCTACCCCTTTTTTATAGTAGCTGGGGTATTACAATGTATTCCATAATGAAAATGGATAATAAATTGATTACAACAGTTAATAATATATTTGTATTAAATAAGCAACTGAATAGTCTTCTCTGAATGGATGACTAGAAGGGCATGCTTCAAGCTGTGAGTTGGACCTCATTCTTCACAACCCGAGGTGGCTGTTTTGACCTTTGTTGGTTAGCAACCTGGGTTCCCATTTTGGTGATCTGATGCTTTACTTCCAAAAGCCTAATCCTAATTGAGTTAGGCCTTCATCTCCTAGGTTTGCCCATTGAGCTTTTATCAGCCCATTTGTGTGGTTTTGAAAATACCCACAACATTAGCTGTCCAGTTCTCAATACGATTTGCCAACTGGGAGTTGAGTTCACTGGTAAAAGCTAGTGATTACGATCAATCTTCTCATCATTTAGACTTCTTTTCTATCATTTAGCCTACCTGTACCATCATTACCACATATAATATGCGTATATTTCTATAACCATCAGTGTGGCAATGTCTGAGCCTAGTTACTTAATGGACCATTGGATTGAGGGTAGTTAATTAGTCTCTAAATTGAACGGTGAGGCCATCCAAGCTATATAAGGTGAGAAAATCCTTTTTCCCTCTTACTTTTCAAAACTTATGCTCTGCCTTTTGCTTGTTCCTCAAGTTCTCAAGTAGTCACCACCATTCCTGCTTCATCAAGTTTGTTGTTGTAGTCCCTAGATTTAGGTTGCTATAAACTAATCATTTTGTTTAGAATCTATCTTGCTTCATTTATATGGTAAGCCTTCCTAAACTTTAAGCTCTTGCTTTTAATAAGTGCCTTATTCTATGTTAGGCTTCTGTTTCCCAAGGTTTAATGACCTAATAGGCTTTGTTTGTTGAGCCCTTCATGTATTTAATAATCTGGGTCTTAGATGTGGCGACCCGAGATATGTATGGCCTACCGCATAGGAAATTGTTAGTCTTAGCTTTTAGGTATGGTCTACTTGTAGTGACCTGACCATTCATTCTTCTTATATAGATGGCAGCTCATTGATGGGTCAGTATTGTCGATCCCGAATCACATTAATAATTTATAAAACCAAAGTTACCTAAACTATTTGTAGCATAGGAAATCCGGGTCGAATCCAAGGATCATGTTAGAATGATATTACCAATCTAATTAGGAGATATAAATTGGGGGGGGGGGTTGGACAGAAATGAAACTAAAGCTAAACACACTACAAAAATAGAAACTAACTATAACAAAAAGCAAGCAACCAGCCAAAGGAACCACTTGAAATTAATACATCCTTGAGTACTAAATATCATTCAATTGCTAATCATAT
>JANHAO010022873.1:0-12062 GCA_026873985.1 Saraca asoca
TAACCACAATTATCTAATATAGAACTGGAAATCAAATTCCTTCTTGAAGAAGGTACATAAACAACATTGTTCAAATTTAAAACATATCTAGAAGGTAAATTCAAACTAACAGAGCCTATACATTTAACAATTACTCTACTCCCTTCAACTCCCAAGATGGCCTTCTCCTTTTCACTTAGGATCCTCAAGTTTCTGAGCCCTTGTAATGAATTTGCAACATGAAAAGTTGCACCAGAATCCAACCACCAAGAATCAAAAAATGTCTTTACACTATTAGATTCAAAATAAACTAGAACTAGGGGAGCAAATTTAGAAGATATATCTTCCTTCTTACGCTTATTTTTAAGCTTCAAACAGTCATATATTTTATGTCTGAGCTTCTTACAATAGTGACAATTACCCTTGAAGGTATTCTTATTCGAAACATTGTTTTGTTTGCCATCTTTCTTAAATCTAGGCTGTCCATACTTCTTTGAATCTAGTCTCTTTCCTTTTTTTTTTTGTTATCACCACTCATATTGCTATTTGAGCCCTAAGATAGATAGTTTATGGATGGTGGATGAGAATTCCCCTTTCTGATGAACTCTTTCTCTTATGTCACTATCGAAATCATCTAGTCTACTATCTACTCTATTTCTTGAGAATTGCATGTGGTCTTCAAAACATTATACTCGAGCAAAAGGGATTGTAGAACATGATAAACCAGAAAACTCTCTCCTAGGTCAACACCATAGGTCTTCAACTTGTTGTAGTAATTCACGAGCTTCATTATATGTTCCCTGACCCTAGACACCCCGTCATAACGAGTGTTATCTAGCAGTGATAGGTAATAAGCTTTCTGACTCTTATCGAATTTCCTAAAATTTTTCATCTACAGCCTTCAAATATTCTGTCACCGTATCCTTTTCGAGGATGCTTTGTCTAATGTTCTTTTCAAATGTGAACTTGATCACTACCAAACAAATTCTATTGGACTCATGTCATTGCTTGTGATAGGTCTTATTAGTAATACTGGATTCATCAATGAGGTTCGTTGGTTTAGGTTCTCTAAAAGTCAAATTCTCTTTTGATATAGCAAGGTATAGATGTAGGGACTCTCTCCAATCAGCAAAGCTAGTCCCATTAAGAGTTTTCACCATAGATAGTTGTTGGGATATAGAAATTAAGGAAAAACAAATTTGGGAAATATTAATTATGCATGCACAACATAATTATAAACAACATTCCGTAACAAAACTCAGTTCTTGAAACTATGGGACAAAACATTTCTCATAATCCCTCCTAAGGGTCCCGAATTACAATAAACCAAGAAAACTTAATGCATACCATAAAGATTCAACTCATTAGTTTCCCCATATGAAAAATGTACTCAACATCTCTGTACTAATAGGATACAAGACATGTTGAGACATTAAAATATGCTACTAGCCTATCGAATGTGGTCCAGACAACAAATTACATTGATGATGTCACATCAATAGGGTGTATACATCATCAATATAAGAAATTTATAGTGTTACCAAACACCCTCACGACAAGAGTGAGAAGTGCACAAGCCCATACAATAAAGTTTTTTTAGCATAAATATATTAAAATATAAACACTATAAATATTCATGAATTTGTTTGACATACCAAATCACACATTTAGGGAGAGTGAACTTTATAAATTGCAAATAATAATGTTTATGTTATTCACAATTCTTGTCACACAAAAAATTCCAAGGATATAATATAATTTTCAGTTGTAAAAAACATTAGAAAATTCCAAATAAATATTTTCAGGCCTTAAAAAATTCTAGAAAAATATCCATTAGATCCAACACAAAAAATAGAGGACCCTGGAAGAAACAGTGGGCCGAAAGACCAACTGTGAGAGTTACACGTGCCGCATACGTTGATGCCTACATGTGGGCTTGGTGGCTGGGTTATTCAGCTTCTTCTTCCTCCAGTCGAGCTGCCCAACCCATTTAGTAGATCCACAGACCCAATTTCATGCTTGTTCAAGTTTTCCTATAATTCTCCTTTATTTCTTAACCAAAATGCACAATTTTGGTGTCAATGAAACTAGAATTCCTATATCTACAACACCCCTCTAAGAATTTTAAGAAATACGAATAAAATCAAATGGGCTTTTTTTGCTTGAATTAAAATGGTGGTTCTTCAGTAAAATCCTAATTTCTTTCTCAATTCTCATCTAAAAAATGTGATTTTTGTCCCATTAGATTCTAAATCACAAGCTCTACAAAACCCCTTAAACAATTTTGGCAATTGTGAACAAAAAATTTCTAGGCTTTGGATGGAAACCGTACAGTTTTATTGTAATTACTCTCTCAATTCTCATTGAAATAATACAATCTATATGTCTATGGACTTAGTACATCATAATCTACAAAAGCCCTAACTTAATTTTGAAAATTTCAAACAAAATAGATGCTATACGAAGATTTGGGGTTTTTCATGTAAAAGTCTCATAAAATTATAATTAAGTATAGATAATAAACCAATTTGAGATACTACATTGTCAGCATTGCTCTGATACCATTTGGTAACAATTTCCAATACATTGGGAGATCTTTACTAACAATATTCAAGAATTTATTGAGAGATAAAAATTGTGTACCTGATAATGATGCAGTAGGATCCATTGTTGAGAACTACAAATTGTGGGAAGAGAGATTTAACCTATAAAACCCCTTGGAGCACACAATAATTCAGAGAGAAAGAGAGTTAGGGAGAGAACTAACTGAGAGATCAAAATCAAAAATCACGTTTTTAGGGTTTAGGATTAATACATAATAAAACTCCCTCTCTCTCAAGTCAGTGTTGTGATAAGAAACTAACTGACCACTAAGGGCCTACAAGTTAGGACCTTTATCCAATGAACTTATGTGTAATCCAACCTATCATAGATTATGCACAATTAACCAAGGCCCAATCTATTCTACGCTTAACATTGATTACTTAATTAAATCTGTTAATGTCTTAATAATTAATTAATGCTAATTCGTAATAATAATTAATTAAAATTAAATTTAATTCAACACAAGCTTCACGGACTTGATCTCGAGTGTTTGAGGAAGTCCTTTACTCCTTGTTGCCATTATGCCATCCACAAAGCTCCAGAATATATCTTGCATAATTAACCAGTTGTATAGCTATTTAGAAGTTTCTGGCCATTTTGTGGACATTTTTAGAAGGACGGTTGTGTTATTAACCCTAGAGTTTATTTCGTTGCGGAAAACTCTAATTTTTTGAAACATAGATGAAGAATTTTGCTTGTCCTTTTATAATATTGATTTACATATTTTTCATTGATGTAATTATAATATTGATTTCTATAAACTCTGCTTGCTTCCTATAATTTCACTCAATTTCTAATTAGGTTTTCATAGTTTTAAAGTTTTAAATTGAATTCTTATATTTATTTTTTATTTCTAATTGGATACCTTATGTCATTTTATAGGTAGATTTTGTTATAATTGACCCACGTAAACAATAATTTATTAGCAGTTTATAGATTGAAAGACAAGAAACACATCCTTTCCTTTCCCTCTAAAAAATAAAAAAATTTCATAAAATATCCTAATTTTTTCTAAATTATTTACTACTTAAATGCAAATAAAAATTATATTAAATCTCTACATCAACAATTGTGAAATCACATGAAAATAAATTGCATCCAAATAGAAATAAAAAATAAATATAAGGATCTAATTCAAAATTTTTAAGCTATAGGGGTATACTTAGAAGTTGAGTGAAGTTATAGGGAGCATCAAAATAGTTTAACTTTCAAATCTAGAATAGCTAAAATATCTATATATTCTATCATATTCATATACTCTATCTATAACATGTATTCTTACTCCCACATAATAGAAATAAGTTAGTTATAATTTCCTATGCCTTAAAAATTGAAAAATACAATTTCTAATGCATGTGGGTCTCATAAAACTGCCATATGGATAACAAAATTAGGTGGGAGTTAGAATAGATCTTATAATTGAAATATATGTGGGTGGTACCAAGGGACAAGGGTTTGATCTTGCTCTATCTCATTCCCTCTCCACTACTACATAAACACATCCATGTCGATTTTGAGACCTATTGTTAGGCTAGGTTACCCTAACTATACATTTTCCTTGGTTTTAATGTTGAAAAACAATTTTAGTTTATAGTACTATCTGACAACATATTTTAGTGTTTTGATTTGTTTTGTAGGTTCAAAGTAAGTGACTCAAGAGATCCAAAATTAGATCTTGTAAGTGAATTCGAATGAGAATTAATTCAAACAAATATTTTCATAATGAGGTAAATACAAACCA
The DNA here is from genome assembly GCA_026873985.1 of Saraca asoca. Lineage (NCBI taxonomy): Eukaryota > Viridiplantae > Streptophyta > Magnoliopsida > Fabales > Fabaceae > Saraca > Saraca asoca. The sequence goes on from JANHAO010022873.1 coordinate 4,325, forward strand.
CTTGAAGAAAAACTAAAACCAATTTTTTTTCAAACAAAGCTTTTAAATTATTTTTTTACAAGAACCAATTGTATAAAACTATTTTACACCTTGTGAATCAATTCAAGAATCGATTTCTTGAAGAACTTATGAAAAAGCATACTAGAATTAATTTACCAATGATTAGTGAAGACAAGTTTTGAAAAATTCTTTTTATCGAAGCTTAGAAATTTGACCTGAATTGATCTAAGACTTGATGCCAAAAGGTCATGATTCGATTACCAAACTGATTCATTAGTTGTAACTACTCTGAATCGATTCAAAAATTGACTCACAAATTGAAAGTGATTTATTATGTTATAGTCAGTTATAGTACTTATAAAACCCCTAACCACCTTCAATTTTTAAATAGATTTCATATCTTTCTCTTTTCTTCAAGTGTGAAAATCATAGAGCAAAAGAGCTGAATCAGATTTCTCTCTACCTCACAAGATTCCTTACTCAAATCAAGAGTTTTTGAATCAAACTTCTGTAGAATTCACATTAATTGTTTGATATTTAATCTCAAACTTTGGTATTGTATTTTCTACCTTATTCTGATCTTTTCTTTTTGAGATTTCTAGGTTGATAGGAATCTTGTTTAGGTTAGCAAGAACCTATTTTTATTCTTGTGTTTGTTTCAAGTTAGCAAGAAACTTGTTGTAATTCTTGTGTTTTAAATTGGTATTTCAAGAGCCTATTTTAATCTTGATAGTTTTGTAATAAAAGTAATAAAGATTATCCAGTGAAGTAGACTAGAATTGCGGTTTCAATTCAAGTTAAACCACTTTAAAAATCTATGTCTTTAATCTCTATCTTTCTGCTCCTACATTTACATTCTTGCTACACAATTTATCTTGTTGCACAATTGTCAATTCTACATTTTGCATATTTACTTATTAATATTTTGTTGTGCCTCTTGATATAAAGGAATAAATCACATTCTTGTTAACTTCAAATAAGAATTCATAATATTCAAAGGTGTATATAAATTCCCTTAAAAGAATAAGGGTAAGATCCAATTTGTCATATCTTTATCTGGGACCCTCACTGATGTTTAAGTAACATGGTAGGTTAGAACAAATTCACATCAATTTTTAAACTAACATGTAAAAGGGAAATGATGTCAATTTTTTAATATAAAACTCATGTCTTTTTATTTTTACATGTATATTTTTTATGAATTACCAACGTCTTTTCTTCTACTAAAACATTAGTTTTATCAGAAATTGACGTCTTTTCTCAATCATCAAAGACATTGGATGCATTAAAAAATCGTTGTCTTTCCACAAAACTACTAATTGATTTTTTTTATAAAAATCAACATCTTTAGTTAATAAAAAGATGTCAGTTTTTAATAAAAAAAAAAAACCCAATGTCTTTTTCCCTTAAAAAAAACTGATGCTAATTATATTTTTTACGGAAACCTACTGCTAGCTAGTTTTATTTTTTTATATAGAAACATGCTACAACTAGCTATATTTTTATAGAAACTTACTACTATTTTACATTTTTGCAGAAACAACAATCAAACTAAAATATACAATCACCCAACACAATCCCAATTTCAACAACTTCAAATAGTTTATTAGAACAATCAACAATTCAAGACATTACAAAACTAAATTAAAATCAAAAATATGTCATTTTAAAAACAAGTCCATACGTAATAATCATTTTAATTACTTTCTGATTAAATTTCCTCAGTTGTATTTCTCCTTCAGTTAAGCCTTCTCCTCTAATGCAAATTCTAACATTGATGAGACCTTTAGGTAAGAAATATTTCAATTGTTGTCATGTCCATCCATATAAATTCAAGCTGCATTTTTATATATATACAATTCAAGTAAGAATAAATACATAATATATCAAATAGCATCTAAACTAAAAATTATATATAGTTGCCTACATATATATCTACAATAAACACCTAAAAGATATTTGTAGAAATCCTCAATTTATTTTACTCTAATTGCATACCCAAAAATTTTGTCCTTTGACTTTGAAGGATCATTCTTCCAAAGTTGCACCTCTCAAACCTGCTTAGAATTTAGAGTATGCCGCAGAAAAAAAAATTCAAACTTTACTAAATTATTGACCTATGATTCAAACAAAGAATAATAATGAGAAAAAAATTGGAAAATTTTAAACCTAAATGGTTTTGCCAATATTAATAGGTATGTGGCTTCAGCAAAAACACAATCCATTGAAATGGACTCTCATGCTTGTAAGACCCTCTAAAAATTAGAGGCAATTTCTGTTCCACTGAAATAAAATAATTTTATTATCAAATCATCTTAATTTTAATAAGCACATAATTAAGTATAATTAAGTATCTAAACTAAAAATTATATAGTTAGTTACCTATATACAATAAACACATAATATATCAACTATAAACATCTAAACTTAAAATTATATAGTTGTCAGTAAACACAATCAATTACCTTCAATTTTCCTAATTTTTTCTCTAGGAAGATCTTCAACCTATATCCTTTCACCATGATCATCTTGCATGTAAAACTCCTCTAACTTGCCTTTATCATTCATCGGAGATATTCCTGAAGAGAAAGGAAGGGTCTCCTTAATATCATTACTTATCTCTTCTTCATTCCCATCATCAGTAATCTATCTCTATCCCTAAAAAACTACAAATCACTTCTTATCAGTTGGGTTTGTGATATAAAAAACATTTTTTTGCTTAAGATACCATTATGAACTGTTCCCCCTTATGACTCTCTCTATTAAGATTTACCAATGTGAACCCTAACTCATCGACTTAGATATCATTATTATTCTTTACCCATTTACATCGAAACACAAGAACCTTAAATTTGATGTAGTCAAGCTCCCATATGTCTTCAATGACCCCATAATATGACATATTCACACATATAGGATTTTTATCTTTGAAACTAGAAGCATGCATTGACTGAGTAAAGTAACCCCACTATTTTGTATAGTGCTCCTATCATCTTACTCCTTTGTGTAGAAAGAACGCCCATTGATGTTATATATATGATAAGATAAGAACTCCATGCGAGGCCTATAGGCTAACCATCTTATGGTCTCAAAAACATTATTTAGTGTTTGTACAAACTAAAAATGAACTCGATTATGGAACCAAGTGATGAACGAGTGGTTGTGTTCAACTTATACCAGCTGTTCATTCTTTCCACGATTACACTCTCATATAAGAGTTATATGCTTGGCCAAGTAAGGCTCCATTTCTTCACTATTATACAGGACATAAAGGTGTGCTTGTAAACACATTTCACTAGTGATGCTCACCATTTGGGCCCCCAGTGCATCCTTACATGCAATTCTTCCCTTATGATGAGACTTAGGAACTTTGATAGCTTCTACGTTTGAAAAGTATTCATTGTAAAACTCAACAACCTCTTCAATTATGTAGCCTTCAAAAATACATCCTTTAGGCTAATGTAGATTTCTCACATTGCCTTTTAGGATTTTCGTACATTGCTCAAATGGGTACATCCACCTCAAATAAATCGATCCATGGAGTTTTATCTTTCTCACTAAATGAACAACCAAATGCACCATGATGTCAAAAAAAGAAGGTGAAAAATATATCTCAAGTTAACAACATAACAATAATTTCCCTTATGATGAGACTTGGGAACTTTGATAGCTTCTACGTTTGATAAGTATTCATTGCAAAACTCAACAACCTCTTCAGTTATGTAGCCTTCAAAAATACATCCTTTAGGCTAATGTAGATTTCTCACATAGCCTTTAAGGATTTTCATACATTGCTCAAATGGTTACATCCACCTCAAATAAATCAATCCACAGAGTTTTATCTTTCTCACTAAATGAATAACCAAATGCACCATGATGTCAAAAAAAGAAGATGAAAAATATATCTCAAGTTAACAACATAACAACAATTTCCCTTTCCAAGTCATTCAATTTTTTAAGGTCTACGACCTTGTTACATATTATGTTGAAGAAAAAACAAACTCTAGTAATGATGTATCTCACATGTTTAGGCAATATTGATTAGATAGCCACATATAATAGTTGTTGTATCAAAGTATGACAATTGTGAGACTTCAAACTAACTAATTTTAAATCTTTCATTAAAACAAGGCTTCTGATGTTTGAAGAATACTCCTACAATACCTTAGCACCATGTAGACACTCACAAAAACTTGTTTTCTCCTTTCTAAACATAGTAGGACAAGTTAAAGGCAAATACATACATTGACCCTTCTTTTTTAGAGCTAATTCCTTTTGTATTATCATTTAACCAAATCTAGTTTGTCTTTGACTCCATCCTTGGTCTTACCTAGTATGTTAAAAAGCATTCTAATGAGATTGTCATAGATATTTTTTGCCACATGCATTATATCAAGATTATGCCTCATAAACAAGAGTTGCCAATATGGAAGATAAAGAATATGGACCTCTTTTTCCACCAAATCTTGTCACTAGTAGGTGTATAAAGTTTGCCAAAAATGACATCAGTATTTTTCTCCCATTCATAAACCTAGTCCCCAATTAAGGACATCGAAGCTTTTCCCTTATTTGGTAACCTATTGAAAGCTTTTCTTTGCCTATGACAATGGTGGAACTAGGGAAGGAATCTCTAGTGACTGAGATACATTATCTTCTTTCTATGCTTAAGTTGACAAGAAGATGTATATTTCTCACAAATAGGGCATGCTTTATGTCCTTTGACACTATATTCAGACAAGTTTCTGTAAGCTAAGAAGTCAATTATTGTGCAAAAGTGCAAGGCATGCAATTGAAAAGACTTTTGATAATGTGTGTCAAACTTCGACACACATTCATCCCACATTATCCTCAAATCTTCAATAAACGGTCCTAAAAAGATATCTATATCATTTCTTGGTTGTTTGGGGCCAGAAATCATTTATAATAACATTATATACTTGTGCTTCATGAATAACCAAGGAGATAGATTGTAAATCACCAATAGAATGAATCATATGTTATGTTTGCTGCTCAAGTGCAAATTCCAAGCCTAAGGTTTCTTGCTTTACTACCAAATTTAGGGAACAATGAACTAAGTGTTTTTCATTGAGGAGAATTAGCTGGATATCGAAGCTTGTCATCAAATCATCTAGTTTGCATGTCACGTTAAGTTCCTGGCATCTCTTGTATTAACAAACATGCATTTAAACCTTAGTATTATTGGAAGATACTATAACAACTTAGTAGGAGCCCCTTTATTTTTCATGATATCATTCTTCTTCAATTTATAACGTGAAGCCCCACATTTTGGACACTCATGTAAACTTTTGTACTCCTTTCAATATAATATACAATCATTAGGCTGAGCATGTATCTTTTTATACTTAATACCCATCGGGCACAATATTTTCTTGGCCTCATAAGTGCCATTTGGAAGTTCATTATCTTCTAGAAGCAACTCTTTCAACACTTCAAGTAAGGTCATGAAATTCTTGTCACTCCACCCATTCCCCACTTTCAAGTTAAACAATTACAAAATAGCAAACAATCATGTAAATTTAGTACAACCTAGATACAAAGGCTATTCTACATCACTTAACAAGCTTTCAAGGATATGTGGCTGCTTAATAAAATTATCTTTAGTAGCATTATGCACTATATCCTCTAATCAATCATGCAAACCCACATCAATTTCATTATTCCTGTACCTTCTTTTGTCTTAATAACTACTAGACATACTAGACAATTCACTTTCAATGTGCCATATCCATCATTTATACCCTTTATCAATGCCATAAATAAATAAATAAATAATCTTTCACTTCGATAGCTTTTGTTTTCTTAACACAACAACATGTCACACAAGGACACCTAATCAACTCATTATTATATGCAATAGGTTAATCAACAACAAATCTAATAAATTCCTTAACCTCATTTGTATATGCTTCATTCAACCAATCAGTAGACATCCACTTATGATCCATGACTACCCAATATAAATTTCAACAAATTCACAAGTCAACGAATAATTTTGGAAATATTTCAATTTGTTCAAAAGTATTATTGTGTTTTTAATCAGGCCTATTCAAAGTGGCATTTGAACTACAATGTTGTGATTCAAATCTGCAATTTATTTTTTGCATAATATATTATTGTGATCCGAAATTGAAAACAACTGGGGCACACAATTAAACATGATCAAAACACAATTCATCTCATCCACATAGCATTAATTATTAATAAAATTGAAGAAGAAATGTAACTATTACCTAGAAACAGAAAGAGAACGAGACAAAGAAGATCGATTCAAACCACATAGAGAGAGTGTGAGGTAAGGCAGGCTTTTGTGGTCGGTGAAAGAGTGAGAGTGAGAGTGCCTTTAAATACCAAAGATAGAAGGGAAGAGAACTATGATATCAAACTTAAAAAAGAGCGAGAGTGGCAGTCAAATGTGTAAAAACTTCTATGTCTTATTTTTTATATTCCCACCAATGCATCTCATTAATTTTTAAATGATGAGACTTTTGACATTGGTTTTAGTTAAAAAATCAATGACGTTATGACTTTAGACATCAATTTGTATTAAAAATGGATGTCTTTTAACTAACTAATCTTTTTTTAAGACAAAGGAAGTGTCAACACATCTCATTTATTTAGAATTTATTTTTTAAGACAAAAGAAATGTCAAAGGCTTATTATTTTTGTCCATTAAATTAATGCTTACATTCTTGAATTATTTTGTTCAATTTAATATTATTAAATTATTGAAATATTTTATGGTAATAACAAAATATTTCACTCATTTAATTTTCCTATCACTTAGCATTTTAAGGTCCAAAATGACTTACTTTCAGCTGTATTAGTGTATATTTATGGTATAGTGTCAATTGGAGCATGATGGAAAATTCTGCATAATTTGGCCATTTTGAGCAATTTTTGTATTCTGGTCATAACTTGAGCTACACTTGTCTAATTAATGTAATTCTTGTCTTGTAGAAATCTAAGACATAGCTCTACAAACTTCATGAAGACCTCCAAGGCTGAATCACACAGTTGGCTATCTGAATTTGGAGTTGAATTTAAGACCAAGATATTGTCTCAGGCAACCTGATCCCTAAGCACTTATCATGTAATATCTGGAGTTATACAAGTCCAATTGAAATCAAACTAAGCCCAAATGGAAGGTGAGACATAAGGCCACATTTCTTGTGAAGACTTCCTGAGCTGAGTAGATCATTATGGGCATGAAAAATGATCTACAACATAGAGGTAGAATTGCTACGAGTTGGGCCTTTGTAGAATTTGGTTCTAAGGCACCAATTGGCATGGATCTTAAGCCCAATGAATCATCCTTTGCACCAGCTCACACTCAACTAGTTGGAAGTCATTAGTTTAGAAGAAAAACCAGAGAAAGTAGCCTATAAAAATGCATAGCACGCAAAGGACTAGCAGCAAGCAACTAAACCAGCCATAATCATTTCCTACTCACCTACCAGCAGCTACATTCTCTCTTCCCGGGCAAGACCTTTTAGTTAAGAGTTTTAGTTTAGTTTTTCAAGTAGTTTTAGTTTAGTTTTTCAGTAGTAGAGTAGAATGTTTTTCCTTCCATTTCTCTATAGTTTTGTACCTTCCATGGAAGGTTGAGTTGTAATCAGCACAAAGGGTTGACAGACTTGAAGATTAATGTGGAGATCTTATTCCTTCATTTTGCATTCAAATTGCTGGTCATTTCTCTCCTTTCCTCTCTATTTTTATT
>JANHAO010022874.1:0-12062 GCA_026873985.1 Saraca asoca
ATAACAAGCTCATGAACTCATAGGAAATACAGAGAAAATAGATTAATTTTATTTTTCTATTTTTACTTTTCAACTTTTATGCATTAAACTGAAATGTCTTTTTGACTGCGGTGGCAGTTTGAGTACAATTCCTACTTTATTAGGAATCATCTCCTTGTGTATTTACAACTGATCTTAGGGTAAGTAGATATTTATCTTGTGATACTAGTTTTGTTTATTTAAAATATCAAACTAATTATGATCCTTTATTTCTTCTCTTGTGATTAATTTTTTAGGTTTGTCAAACAATTTCTCTGTAGCTACAGCACCTTGACACTCTACGCACTTGTTACATAGGTAATACCAATATACCATATGCAATAAAATGAATTTTCATGAACTTGTATTTCATGGATTTGTATCAGTTTGTTTTGAATTTTGTTTGAATATATATATTCCATGGAATAAATTGTAGTTATTAGAGACTTTGACTTAATAAATGGCATTGAAAATTTTGTTCCCAAGTCTTTAATAAAATGTTCTATGCTTTGACTACTAACATAGAACAAAAGCTAGGCAAACATGCCCTACCTGTTAACATTTACTAAATTAAATTTAGCTGCGGTTTAAGTGGTATGAAACTAAATGGACAAACATTATAGCTAGTTTTTCTATTGGAACCTTAAAATGCGGTCAATGATTGTTATGTTACTATAGACATGATCCACACTTTAAGTTTACTTATGTCAGTTTTGTGTGGAGTTGTTGGCTATTGTTTACATTGGATTGGTTGTTCTTTGTTCGTTTGATTGTTTCCCTTTGCTTACATATTGTCATGGCTTTCTCTCAATGATTAGATATTAAAACCATAATAGTGCCTTCCGTGTGTTTTGAAACCATAAATATGGATAAATCATGGATTAGTTGGTCAAGGAATACAAACAAGTATAGGGAAGGATTGAACAAGTTTCTAGATTTCATATTTCAATAATAATCTATCAAAGGGAAAATAATATGTCCATGTTATAGTTGTAAATTTTAAAAAATGGTTGAATAGAGCTGAAGCATATGACCACTTGTCTCGAAAGCAATTTCCAACTAAATACATTAAATGGATATGGCATGGGGAATGCAACGAACCTGAAGCATCTTCTAGTAGAGTGCATGTGGTCGAAACTTCCCAAAATATAGGTCTCCAATGTCCTTTAGAAGACATGATCAATGATGCATTTGGGTTTGGTAGTTTTCATGATGACAATAAGGCTAATTCATCTAATGATGATGCTAGTAATAATGATGACATGTAGGGACAAACAATGGATAAAGTCATTGTCAAATTTACAAGTTACTCAATGATGAAAATCAAGAACTTTATGAAGGGTGTACAAAGTACTCCAAACTGTCTTTTCTAATAAAATTGTACCACATTAAGTGCTTGTGTGGCATGTTAGATAAAACCATGACAATGATCTTAGAATTATTGAAGGATGCATTCATGCATGTTAAGTTACCTAGTACTTTGTACAAGGCTAAGAGAACTATCACCAAACTTGGTCTCAATTACACTAAGATACACACTTGTCCAAATGATTGCATGTTGTATTGGGGCGAGGATGAGAATAGGGAAACATGCAAGATATGTTAGACATTTAGATGGAAGGAAAATGTTGTTGATAAGAAGAAGAAACAACCTGTAAAAGTGTTATGCTACTTTCCACTTAAATAAAGATTGCAAAGGTTGTTTATGTCTACTTAGACGGTTGAGCATATAGGTTGGCATGTAACTAGGAATTATAATGATGGTTGGATGAGGCATCTAAGAGACTCTAAAATGTGGAAGAAGTTTGATGCAACTCACCTAGAATTTGCTTTGGATCCCCAAAGTATTCACCTAGGTCTAGCCACTGATGGATTCAATTCTTTTGGAATCATGAGTATTAATTATAGCATTTGGCCTGTAATTTTGATACCATACAATTTTCTCCTAGTTCATTGCAATGGGAAAACAACCACCAACTAATCTCTGATTGTTTGATTCTTCTCCTCACCATCCATTTCTTTCAACATAAAAGAAGTGTTTGCAACATAACCTACTTTCTCCATTTCTTCTCTAGTTCCTCCAACTTATTATAAATTTCTATAGTTTATGCATGAGACCTGTCCCTAACAGCAAATGTATGAACTCTATTTCCTTCTTCCACCCAGCTTAAACTAGTTTCTTTCTTTATTCCTTGCACCTAAACAATACGGAAACAAAAAATCCCAAATTCCAACAATAGTTGCTGTAGATGTTTCTATTGTATTATTCCCTTCTTGTTCTTCAATTTCTAGTATCTTCCACCTAAAGTCAAAATAATAAAACATATAGAGTGCAACTTAACAAATGCACACACAAAATGGGTAGGCATGAATATAACACCACTTGTTTTCTCTGTCTTTCTCTTTGTTTCTGCTTCTGTCCAATGGTGTTTTCTCAACTATCTTAGAACTAAACACACACCATGAAAACTCTCTCCCAGCTTCTTCATGGCTCTGTTCACTAGAATAACAATACAGACCCAAATCCATGTGCATGGAATGGAGTCATTTGTGACCCCAGAAATTCTTCTGTAATCCAAATTGATTTATCTAGGTTAGCCATTTCTTTCTCAAAATTCCTACTTGTTCTTGGTGAGATTGATTCCTTGCAGCATATTGATCTCTCCACTAATCTATTAAATTCGATCACATGTGAATTCATTACTGATTGTGGCAAGATTAAGAGGTTAACGGGCTAGTGGGTGCTTTGCCTATTTTTGCTAGTTTTGATAGGTTGGAATAATTGGATATGTCTTTTAGTAAGTTGGTAGGAAGAATTGATTTGCAGTTAGATGGGCTGGTAAGCCTCAAGAATTTGAATCTTAATAACAATTTAAACAATTTTTTTAGGTTCTATTGTATTTCTTGTTTTAAACAATTTTGGAATGGATTGTAAAAGTCAATTAATGTTATAGCTTTTAGTTGTACATATGAATATTTTATTTTCTTTGATTTTTAATGTGAGACAAATTACATTTGAAACTTTTAAATATATTGAAATTTGTGTTTTTAATTATATGGATTTATTATCATAATAGTTTTCATTTTATATTGATTTCTTATTACATCATGGGTTTACATTTTTATTTTACAGAGATCATTATTATTATTAATTAATACAATAAATAAAATGAATGACCTAAAATTTTTCAAAAAATATATAAAAACTTTAGCAATGAGTATGTAACCGTTGGCAATTTCAGTAAAAAATTTTAAAAATAATAGTAGCGGTTACAAAACCTCCGCCAATTTAAATTATAAATTTTTTTTATTAAAATAGAGACAGTTAATCGTTGGTAAATAACCACCACTAAATGCTTGATATATGATTTCAGCGATTACACATAACCACCGCTAATGTCAACCTAGCGCTATGTTTGGTCATAACCATGACCATTGTATTTGGCAGTAGTTCAAATTACTGCTATAGTCAATACATAACTACCACTATTTTAATTTTTTTTTAAGTGTCATGCTATCAAGTTCTTTATGATATGAATGTTTACCTTACTTCCTCCCCCCACCTGCATGAAATGCCTTAGAATTGACTCATCATCTGATACTCTACCAAATGTATGGCTTTGCCATTGATCATTCATATTGTTGAGAGCTATCTCAACTTTCCAAAGAAAAGTCTTTTTAAGAAAAGCCTCCTCGATCTCATGAGGATAATCAAAATTGTCTGCCTCTTTTAATTAAAAAAAAATTTATAGGATGTAAATTAGGGTAATGTAATGAAAATTGTTCAATATTTCAAGATTATATATGCTATAGAGGTTAGAATTTTTCTTAGCTATAGTGATAGCATCAGGCTTAATTAAAAGGAATGAATGAGACTTTATTGTCTTCGTCTTTGACCTAACATTTGAATTCTAAATCTGATTGAGAGATAGAAATAGATATTTAAGAGGAATGATTTGATTATTACAATTAAATCAAAATTACGGTTATTAAAAGAAAAACCTTACTTGGGAATTATCATAAAGGGAGGACGATTATAATTGAAACAATTGCTTTTGCCTTCAGAAATGTGAACTTTCTTCTTACAAGCATTGCATGTCTCGTAACACCATGATTGGTCAGTTTGCATCATTTGCATTGTGTCTAATGCAATATACTTGTCAACCTAACCAAAAAAGAAAGAAAGAAGGAAATAATACAACAAATTATTAGAAGAGGACATTTGTCAATCAATAATCTTTAATTTTGTGTTTTATGGATAATTTTTATAATTGATATTTATAATGTCATATAAATATATATCTAGCAAATTAGTGAAGAGCCGACATACCTCTTTGATTAATGTAATCTTAGACAGACTCTTCCAAGGAGTATTTTGAAGAAAATCTTCCCTAAGATTGTATAACGAAAAAGAAGGTAGTTGAACATACTTTTGAGAGGTTGAATCATCACACAAACTGATGCTACGAATTTAATGTAAAATGTTACTGTTAGAATTCCATCTTTGGTTAGTAGACTGCAATATTTAAATTTGAGCTTGTAAACAAAGTTCAATTCTTACACTTTTTTAAAATCTTCAAGTTCAGATAAATAGAAGATTAAATTAAGTGTTATCTTGGTAGAAAACAAAATTCAAATCATTAATCCACAATCGTGACATACTAAATCCAGTGATACAAAAATTAGTAGTCAAAAATCATTCGGGAAAGTTTAGTAAATTCGAAAAACTTAGTAAATTACTGAGAAACAAAATTATTTATTACCTTCTCATTAAGAAAAATTACTTCAATGGTGCTCAATAGCATTTTTCTTAAAGTTCTATATCCAAACTACTCGCACAACAATCACATTATTTGTACATATCTAGGTTATGCATTTTATTATGTGTTGGTTAAGAGGCTGGCTTGCTTAGGCTTTTGTGTGACCAACTCTATGCTCCAAGCCAATTGATCAAGCACCACAGGTCAATTAATTTGGACCTGAGCTGTCATTCCTACTATACAGCTATTTCTTTGATTATCCCTGGTCGATTGACCCTGGTTGATCATTTTGTGACTGGTGGTCATTTTGGACTATATCATTTGTCCCCTTCCTCCTTAGCAAGTATGACATTCAGCTAACTCGAGAACCCTTCATCTTCTTGGTCAATTATCCTCTTGTCATAATAAGCATTGATGGTTAGCTTGCCTTCCTAAGGAGCCTCGAGACTTGTAGGGGTTGCATCATAATGAAGACCATCATTTGAGCCATTCATCTCAGTCCCCTTAGGCCGTTAGATCTTTTTTGTCCTTCTATAAAAGTAAGTTCATACACTTTTGCGCAAAACTCTACATTTTGACTCTAGAGTGCCCATACCTTACTATTGCTTCCCCCAACTTTCCTGGTGTCACTCTATGTTTCTTGATTGCTCCTCCGTGCTTTTCACAATTAACTTTTATATTGCTTTATTCTACTTGCTTTTCAGCATTTTTTCTCCTTCTTTATGCTTAAAAGCATACTGGTTATAGGGGTTTTCACCTCGATGTCACTATTTCCCAAGTCTATTTGTCTGCCCTTAAACTACATCAATCAAGTCTCTTGGTCTACCCAAACCTTCTTTTTCCTTTCACTTGACTTCCTTTTTTGCTTTTTTTGACTATCATTGCTGCCACTTTGTCCATTAGAATTGTTTCTCTTTATCTTGAAGTAGCCATCGATTGTGTTCTACCTAATTCATGTCTAGCAGATCTAGCAATCCTATTAGCCTGTCATCCAACTTCGACTCTTTATCTAACCTTAATGAATTTTCTTTTTGGAATATTGTTTATTACTCAGCCACACTCATGGTTGACTGATCCCGAGATGAAAATAGAAACAGGTGAGCCCATTTGATAAGTGTGACACTAGATGACTTGAAATGGATCCACCCAAACGTGAAAATAACCATGGCTTTAGATAAATGGCAAGACCTAGATGTCATCTGGGAGCTAGAGAGGGTTTATACCTTGGTAGAGATTATTAAAGGGATTTTCTTTTAACCTACTAAAATGAACAAATGAGCGTGTAATTGTGATACTATGTCTTTTACAATATTTTATGGGGATGTGATTGATCATTTTCATGTTTGCCCTCCTTTTTCTAGATTTGAGGCAAGTGTTCTCCATGCTCTAAATGTTTGCCCAACTTAGTTAACTTGCAACATTTGGGTTTTCATACTTTGCTTTGGAATGTTAAGCATCCTTTTGCATCTTACTCTAATTATGGTGTCTTTCTTTTTCTTCTTTATCTATTCACAATAGAAACTCAGGGGCTAGATACATTTCATTCAACACCCATACCAGGTCTTATAAAGAACATGCTTGCCAATGTCTGCTCCTAGAAGCATTCTTTCATCAAAGTTTAAGTGGGTGAGGGGTTTCATCCTTTCTTCCTTCAAGAGGGGGTACCGCTCTATCTGGCCAAATAGACCTCCCCTACGAAGCAATCCTAGAGTCATCTTTTTGAAGATTTTTTTCAATGATGAGCAAGATCTCATTGTTTGGATCTTAGTGGTAAGGCCATTTGATGCCCAATCTGTTCTTTGTATTTACTTTACTTTTACTTTAGCCTTCTTTATGTTTTTACCCCTTTACTAACTCTTTTCTTTCTCTTCATTTTTCAAATTACCGGTTAAGTAAAGAGGTAATAGACATTCATCGATTGAAGATAGACCCCAAATGCCTGGAGGAAATTCACACTCGAGCCTTGACAAGATAAAGGTGGATGCCTAGAAGAAACAACTTCTGATTGAAGTGCTTGAAGGAAATGCATTGACTTTCAATACCATAGATAGCTTATGGAACAAAGATGCAGATTACAGTGCCTTTTTGTGCAGCTTCTTCCTGCTAACTAAGACTACAATGATGAATTTATATAAAATCACAGCCCAATCCATCTTTTGAAATCTTCTATGGCCCAAATCATTCATTCAACTGTCTCTATCCTTTCTACAGACCTAATTTTGGCTTGGACAAAAAAGGAATAGGTGGAGAATAATTCAAGTGTCATGAAGGGCTAAAGAAGGACGTCAAGACCATGACTAAGTAACTAGTTAACCATGATAAGAGCATTTCTGATCTTACTAGCCATATTGCTGAGCTGGTGAATGAGCAAGACTCTTTGTCCATAAATAGTAAGAAGCTAGTAGAGTAGCTTTCCTTAAAAACTCAAGAGCTCAGGGTCAAATGACAAAAGTGACAGGAAAGTGAGGTAGCTTTCGTCGAAAGGTTGCACATTACTATTGTAAAAACTAAAGATCACAGCTATCCAATGTTCCAGAGTGAATTTGCCGAAATGGTTTGGCAAATTCTACACTTCAAGCCTGAGTTGCCCATTGATACTTCCAAGATTAACATAGATAAGCCCTTGTAAGAGCTTGTGGAGAATATGAAGTAGATTTGGCCTTTCATGCCTTGCTACCTACATTTGCCTCTTTTTTGGTTTTCACTTTTTATATGTAATAGGTCGATTAACCTTGGTAATGAATTGCACTTTACTTATGTTTAGTTTTTTGGTCAGGCTTACTCTTTTTTCTTTTTGTGCTTTGTTAAATCGAGCCTCCAATGGGCCTTTTATCTTCCATGCATTTCACTAATGGACTTTACATGTCTTTGGCTTTTATTGAATTTTTTGGATCGACTGAGCCTCTAACAGGATTTTTATTTTCCTTGCATTTCTTTGAATGGACTCTAAATTACTTTGGCTTTTATCAAAATTTTCAATTGACTAAGCCACCAACAAGTTTTTTATCTTCCCTACATATGGACTTTCCATTATTTTAGATTTTATCAAAAATTTTCAATTGACTAAGCCTTCAATGGGCTTTCTGTCTTCACTATATTTTGCTAAATGGACTTTACATTACTTTAGCTTTTTATTGAGTTTCCAATCGACTGAGCCCCCAACAGGCTTTTATCTTCCCTACATTTTGCTAAATAGGCTTTACATTACTTTGGCTTTTATTGAATGTTTCGATCAACTGAGCCTCTAATGGACTTTTTATCTTCCCTGTATTTCATTAATTGAACTTTACATTACTTTGGCTTTTAATGAGTTTTCCAATCAATTAAGCCTCTAACAGCCTTTCTATCTCTTAATTACTTTGCTCACTTTTAATGATCAGTGAGGGGACTATTTGGTCCCTATTTATATAGAGGGAACTGCTCCATCTTTATTAGTGTTGAGGGGGATTGCTCAGTCTTTATTAGCATTAAAGGGACTGCTTAGTATTTCTTAACACTGAGGGTACTACTCAGTCTTTATTAGTGTTAAAGGGACTGTTTGATCTTTATTAGCAATTGTTTATGAACATGATAACTTTTCACTTTACATTTCATTTCATTATGACTACATGGTTTACTATTTATGATGCTCACATCTATACATAGTACAACTTTAGATGTGTTGCATTCCATGTTTGAGGGAGAGGTTTCCCTTGGACAGCCTCTAGGTAGAAAGCATTGTTCGACAAATTCTTTCGCACTTTGAATAGCCTTCTTATGCTACTACCAATTTGCCTTCGATTTTTGCTTTGTGTGATCTGTCTACCCATTGAAAGATTAGTACACCCTCTGTGAATTCTTTATTTTTTACTCTATTGTTTGCAATTTTGGCGACTTGTACCTTGTAAAGCTCATTCGGTGCTGGAATCTCTCCTATCTATACTAGAATATCTAGTTCTTTCTTTCTCCTCTCTTGATTCTGTTAACCTAGATTACTCTAGTCACATATTATCCTTACTTTTAATATTGAAAAATAATTTTATCTAACAATACATTTTTAGTATTTTTGATTTGTCTTGTAGGGTCAAAGAAAAATTATTCAAGAGATCCAAGATTAGCTTTAGGATTTATTTTTATTTCAATAGAATCTTTTGTAAATAAGTTCAAATGATATTTGATCGAAATCTTTTTAACTAAATAATGAGGTAATCTTTAAACCACTTGAAGAAAACTATAAAACTATTTTTTAATTCATGAATCGATTTGCACATCGATGCACTAAAGAATTTTTGAAAAATTCATATTGAAATTGAAGTCACAATCGATTTATGAAACACATTGTTTTACCGAAAGTTAAAAAACTGGCTACCTCGATGCAGTAATTGATCCAAAGGCTACGAATAACAGATTGTACTTTGATTACCATACTGATTAATTAGTTGTAGCCACCTGTAATTGATGTAGTAACTAAAAATCAATTATTCTATTATAGACAGTTATAACAGTTACTCAAGCCTAACTACCTTCCTTATTTAAACAATCTTTCACAATTTTTCTTCATAATTCAAGTGCAAAATCATTTGAGAAAGAGCTAAACACGTTTTTCTCTCTACCTTATCAAACTTTTTAGAATTATTCAAGACTTTTGGATCAAAGATCAGTTGAGTTTATCTTAGTTTGTTTGAGATTTTCATCTCAAACACTGGTATTGTAGTCTTCAATCCCTTCTCATTCTATTTCTTTTTATTTGAGATTTCTAGGATTTAGAAATCTATATAAGTTTAGAAAAGCCTATTCCAATTCTTCTAGGTTAGTAAGAAGCCTATGTGAATTCTTATGTATTTGATGTAAATTGGCATTTCAAAAGCCTGGTAAATCCTAATAATTTTATTTTCAATTGAAGAGGTCTTTCAGTTGAGAAAGATCAAGTGGAGTAGACTTGAATTACGATTTCAATTCAAGTTGAACCGCTTTAAAAACTTATGGCTTTAACTTCTTTTTCTACATTCATGTCTTATTATTCTTGCTGCTTCATTTATTACTCTTAAATCTGCTACATTTCTTAATAAATAAAGTTAAAATTAAACAAAGATGTATACAGATTCTCCAATGGGAAAAAGGTAAGATCTGTTTGTTTTTCACATTTCAATCTTTTACTGAGACCATCAATTGGTATCAAAGTTTTGGCTCTTAATATACCATGGTTTCTTGAAAATCATGGATTCTAAATTAATTGTTTTCTCTGATTGTCCATCCCTAAATAGTTCCCCTGCCTTTGATTGCAAAAATTTTGCCTTTTAGAAACTAAAAATCTAGTCTTTTGTAGAAGCATTAGATGTAGACATGTTAGAACTTCTTGAAGTAGGTTTTGAATTACCTAAAATATCTATTAATGGAATTTTGAAACCTAAATCTAGATTGTCATGGACAAAGGATGAAAGAAGGAAACACCTTCTTACATCAAAGGTAAAATGGATTGTTATTTACTCCCTATCTACTAATGAATTTCAAAGAATGTCTGAGTATAGTATAGTAAAGGAAATCTTAGACACTTTGGAGATTCCTTATTCATGCAAAATTCAAGATAATTCCAAAGAAAAGAAGAAAAATACAAAGAGGAAAATAGCTCCAAGAGGCAAAAAATAAAGCAAGAATGAACAAAAGATTAGCACAATCCTAATTTGATTTGAGTGCAACAGACCTAGCCACATTAAGGCTAATTGTCCAGTTTATCTAGAGAGACAAATAGAAAATGAAAAAAAAGGAAGAGAAGATCATCTGACAAGAGATCAAATTTTGCTATTTGGAATGATGATAATTCAGATTCTGGTGCAAAAAATGAAGGAACTGAAATTGAATCACAGCTATGCCTCATGGCCAAACATGATCAAGATATTGCTGTATTTGGTTCAAAATCTTTCTTCTATAATTCTATTGATTGTGAATTTGATGAATTTGATAATGAATCTAAAAAGGACCTTAGTGAAGAGAGTGATGATGAGGATTTGGATGATCTTTGTATTAAGTTGTATGATTCACTAGTAGAAACCAAAAAGCAATTAACTGCTACTAAAAATGAGTAGAAAATTTTAAATGAAAAAGTTAAGTTTTTAGAAAAAGAGAATAATCAATTAACTATTGTAATTAAAAAAAGGTGTGAAAAAAGCTATCAATATAAATCTAAAATTGAAAATTTAACAAAGAAACTGTAGAATTTTTCAGATAGTAACCAAAAGCTAGAACAAGTTTTACAAAACTCGAAAGTTTTTTATAATAAAGCTGGTCTAGGATTTAGACATATTTTAGAAATAGTACTTACCTGTTAAAACCAAATGAAAAATTAGTCTGGTTACCTAAATATACAATTGTTAGAAAAATTCATGTTATGTCTGCTAACACTAATGGACCCAAAAGTTAATGGGTACCACCAATGTTAGTATGAACTGTGTTATAGGGATATTAGAGACAAAGCACAAATTTATGGTTTCTAGATAGTGGATGTTCAAGACATATAACTGGAAACAAGGATAAATTTATTTGTCTCACACCTATGAATGGAGGTAAGGTAACTTTTGGAGACAACTCCAAAGGAAGAGTCAAAGTAATAGGTAAAGTTAGTAAGTCTTCAAATTGTTGTATAAATGATGTTTTGTATTTAGATGGCTTAAAACATAATTTGTTAAGTATAAGTCAATTTTGTGATAAAAGAAATAAGGTTATCTTTAATTCAAATAAATGCTTAGGTGTGAATGGTGCTGATAATCAACTTAAGCTTGTAGAACACAGGGTCAATAATGTATACTTATTTGATTTAAATTCTGAATATAAATTAGACTTTGCATGCTTAATGATGATATGTAGATCTGGCATAGAAGGTTACGACATATTAATATGGATTTAATTGGAAAATTATCCAAGAAAGATTTGGTATTGGTTTGCCTAAGTTGCATTTCATCAAAGACAAAATTTGCAGTGCTTGTCAAAAAAGATAACAAGTGAAATCTTCTTTCAAATCAAAAAATATTGTTACAATGTCAAAATCCCTAAAATTGCTTCATAAGGATTTAATAGGTCCATCTAGAATCAAAAGCTATAGAGATAACTCCTATGTGTTTGTGATTGTGGATGACTTTTCTAGATTTACATAGACTCTCTTTTTATCTCACAAAAGTGATACATTTTAAGCCTTTAATAGACTTGCAAATATAATTCAAAATGAGAGGATATTCAATTATTTCCATTAGAAGTGATCATGGAAAAGAGTTTGAAAACAAAGATTTCATTGAGTTTTGTGAGAAACATGGT
>JANHAO010022875.1:0-12059 GCA_026873985.1 Saraca asoca
TTCTACAAGTGATTATCAAAATCTCAATAATCATATTAACATCTAAACTAAATGAATCCATTCAATTCAAACATCACAATAAAAATAAAGAGGAAGGGAGAAGAAATGACCAATAGATTGAATGTGGAATGAAATATCAAGACCTCAACATTAATCTTTAAGTTTTCAGCCCCTTTGGACTGATTACAGGAGTCTTAGCCTTCTATGGAGTGGAAGCACGAAAAATACAGAGAAAAACCAGAAATAAAATGCTACAATATGTTACAATACCCTCCTCTCTTCTGCCTTCCCACTCTTTTTAGCAAAAATTATCCAAGAAAGAGAAACTGTCAACTGGTTGGTGGAGCAAGTAGGAAGTTGGTGCAGACTGGTTACTTGATGCCATTTTGCTAAAGCTTGTCCTTTTGCTTGAAACTCCAATTGTAGTTTGCTTCTCTGACTTGGATCTGATGGAGATGGGATTGCCTCCGGGAAGGTCAAAGGGTTCAAGTCTTATGCCAATTGGGGCCTAAAATTCAACTCTACAGTAAAGGCCCACTCGTAGCAACTCTACCTCCATGTTGCAGCTCATTTTGCTTGCCCATAATGACATTTTTAGCCCAGGGAGTCTTCATAAGATATGTAGCTTTATGTCTTAGCTTCCAACTGGGCTTTATTTGACCTTAATTGGACTTCTGATGTCCTGCTTTCTATGGGTAGGCCCTACGTGCTGTTTCTTATAGGTTAGCCCCAAGAACTAAATCTGAGAGAGTTGTTGTTTCATGATTTCCCTCAGCGAGCCTTTAGCTAGGTAAGGTGCATTATCCATGATCTAGGACTGTTTGGGGTCGTTGTTGGCCTTCGGTCAGCGAGGACAAACTTCATGAGCTTACTTTTAGCAATGTGAGCTCACATATAGCAAGTTGATGGTTATACGAGCTGGGTCTCGTCCCTTAGCAAGTCGAGATTTCTGCCTCATTTTGTGCTTGTATGGCTAGCGATCTAGTGAGCTGGGTTCTTTTCTTTCTTAGATTTAATCTATTAGCAGGCCTTTGCCAGCCCATTTTGTAGAACTAGAAATTACCCATAACATTAAGCCCCCAACTCTCAGCTCACTTCACGGGCTGGGAGTTAAATAGTTTTACTGGCAAAGGGCCTTCTTTCATGGATTACTATGCAGTTAAAGTCTTTGGTTAGATTATTATTTCATCTAATCCAGGCCATACCTCATGCTATACGTGTCTTACTATCACAGATGAATCTGCCTCATTTTCTTCCAAGGCCTTTAATGGAAGTGGTTGGGGGTTCTCTCCTGGACTCTTTGGTGAGACTAGATTGGTCTATTTAAAGTATGGGAAGTTATTCTTCTTTCAGCCATTGAGTGAACTGATGGGTACCTCAGACAAGCCCCCCATGTTTTTGTTAATTTGGCTTCCAGTGAAGCACCTTGAGGTGTGTATGGTCTGCTGCACGAGATTACAAGGCGTGAATGGCCTGCTGCACGTGACTCCTATGAATAACTTCTCTTACTGGCTATTAGGAAGTTTTATGCAGATCTTAGATTACTTTCTCATGGTTTTGCCAAAGGGTTTTCCTTCTCTAACCATGCCTACTAACTCCTCAGCTCTGGGAAGATTGGTACACTGGAAAGGAACCCGAATTGAGGAGGACGACTAGAAGAAGATTGAGGTGCAAGCATACCCGTCATCCTTCCTGTTGGTGTTGGCTGGAGTTCATCTCCGAAGAGTCAGTCTTCTTTCTAGAATGTAATAGTCGTAGGCTCCTTTTATTTTGATTTATATTCTGAATCTCGATGATGTAAATTTACCTTGTTGGATGAGGCTTTTAATGAGTGAAATTTTCCTTTATGACTCTTGCATGTTGTACTATATTTGAATGTTCTGCACATCACAAATGATAATATGAATTTTTACAAATCATAGTAAAATGAAAAACTTGAACAGCCAATTGGCCATGCTTCTTGGTGAGCAACGAGCTAGGCATCGAGGTGCTTTAGTTGTTGATAAGTAGTTCATCGGTAGGTCGCATGAGAGCTGCACCTAGTGATAAGTCAAATGTTAGCCACAAGCATTAGGTCATATAAAAGCTGTGAATGTTAGATCACATAAGAGCTGTGAACATTAGGTCGCATGGGAACTATGAGTATTAGGTCGTACGGGGCTACAAACATTAGGTCGCATGAGAGCTACAAATATTAGGTCATGTGGAAGCTGTGCCCACGAGCTATATCATAGCAACTTAGTTACTCAAGAAATGAGTTTATTTTAGTGCCTCTGTGCCTCAACAAGCCCAAGGTTGCATCGAAAATGAGTTTATTTTGAGCGTCTCCACACCTCAACTAGACTGGAGGTCGTAATTGGTAAAGGGTCTATGAATATTTTTAGCGCCATAATGCCTTAACCAAACCAGAGGTCACAATTGACAAAGAGTCTATGGATTTTTTTAGCACTACAGCCCCTCAACTGGATCGAAGGTCACGGTTGGCAAAAAGTCTATGGATATTTTTAGTGCCATAGTGCCTCAACTGGACCAAAGGTCATGGTTGGTAAAGAATTTATGGATATTTTTAGTGCTACAGTGCCTCAACCGAACCAGAGGTCATGGTTGGCAAAGAGTCTGTAGATATTTTTAGTACTGTAGTGCCTCAACCAAACCAGAGGTCATGATTGTTAAAATGTCTGTGGATATTTTTAGCACCATAGCACTTCAACTGGATTAGAAGTCACAGTTGGCAAAGAGTCTGTGGATATTTTTAGCGCCATAGTGCCTCAACCAGACCAGAGGTCGTGGATGGCAAAGAATCTATGGATATTTTTAGCACCACAGTGCCTCAACTGAACCAAAAGTCACAGTTAGCAAATAGTCTATGGATATTTTTAGTGCCACAGCGCCTCAACTGGACTAGAGGTCATGGTTGGCAAAGTGTACATATAATGCTAAAGAAAGTTAGTTGCATACGAATTCAGAGGGTCATGCACACTTGATAGCGAAGAGAAAATTGGATACATATAATGAAGAGATCGCTATAAGGCTAAGCCAACCGACAAAAAAGTTTCTTTCAACAGAGACAAAAAGGGAAGCTTTAACACTAGCTTTTGAATCGCAAAACATCATCAATGTATAATTCTGACTGAGCCCCTTTGCTCTTGATTGGGATCTCACCAGGGATGCTGAGATCATTGCCCCCTAGATTACACCACATACTCTCTTAGGCGGCCTCTCTTGATCAGATCCTTAATCGCATCCTTGAGCTCCTGACAATCTAAGGTACCGGGCCCAACCTCATTGTGGTAAGCACAAAACTTTTCCTTGTTCCTTTGCTTGAAAGGGTCCTTTAAAGGTCTGGGCCTTCCAAAGTCTTCTTGATCCTTCTTTGTCATGTATATTCTATCTTGGAAGTTTGATAAGACACTATAATGCTCATGGCAACCCGGGGGCAGAGGGCACTCACGTTTGGCCTTTTTAGACTTCTTCGTGGTATGCTCACTAGAGTGGTCACCTTGGTCTGCATTGTCCCTCTTCTTTTTATGGATGAAGCCATCCTTCTCGACCTTCTGATCAGGCCTTCCCAAGCCGAAGGTTTCTTCTCACTTGATCTGCTTGGTAGCTTGTTCATAAAACTCGGTTAAATCCTTAACTGGAGACTTGTATAGACTTTTGTATAACTTTTCATCCTTGTGGAGTCCTATAAAGATTGTTGCCAAAATGGTTTCTTCATATAGATTCTCCACTGAGTTGGCTTCAAGTCTAAACCTGGCAATGTAATTCTTCAACGACTCATGCTTATGCTGGAAGATCATCGTGAGGTGATAAGGGGGCACGAGCTACCTCTTCAGCACCCGATACTGGTTGATGAACTTCTATTGGCATTCTTCCCAACTACGTATTGAGTAGGCTAGAAGGCTTCTAAACCAGGCCTGAGGTACATATTTTAGTGTAGTTGGCAAAACTCAGCATTTAACGAGAGGATCGTCCATTTGCAAATCCATCTGAACATTAAAAGCATTCAGATCGTCATAAGGGTTCGTGTCCCCATTGCAGAGCAGGATCGCGAGGACTTTAAATTTGTATGGAAGAGGCAATGTTTCAATTTCTATAGAGAATGGCGATCTTTCTTTAGAACAAGCTTGGCTACCTTGAAATCATGGACACTTCTCTTGCCACTTGATCCTCTGGAGTAGCTTTTCCATCATCGGGCCTTGTGCTTCGGTCGCTGGTAAGTAGAGTGCTGACCCATTTGTCCTTCCTGATCGTAGGAGTGGCTACCCACAGTTTGCTCTTGTTGAGCTTTGCTCGAGCGTCCAACTTCTTGCTGTTGGTGCATGCTTCTAGGCACAACGACCTCAGCCTATGTTTGCGCACCTTGAGCTTGCACTTGCGCTAGCATTGTGACTGCTCTAGTCAATTTTTCCATTATATTTTTCAATCTTTCCTGATGTTGAAGCCAAGTTTATACTCCGTTAGGGCCATTGGCAATAGCAACAGGTTGACAAAAGCTGGTTGGGGGCAAGCCAGTAACAACACCTATGACACGAGCAGTGGAAGAGTTTATTGTTGACACATGACCTTTCGAGGGATCAACCAATGCATTTGAAGCTCTAGTGGCTCTTCCCTTTGCCATTACAACTATACCAGAAATTAACCAATGTACAAGAAATCAACTAGGGAATAGATGAGTCCCCACAGATGGCGTCAAAATATTGACAGTGGATTTTAGTTCTACTAAAATCCAGCTAACCTGAAAAGTTCTTTTGGGATTCAAACTGTTTTCGGGTTGATCTAACAAAGATGAAGAGGAAGGGTAGAAGAAGAGTAGCAAACACACAGAGATATTTTTAACATGGTTCAGCCAAAATCAGGCAACACCGGTCCCTACATCCATAGTAGTTTTTTATTAGTTTGGAGAAATTTTAGTAGAGTTACACAATGCACGAATTCAGCCTACCTTGCAGGCATCTCCCTCCTCTTATTTATAGAGGCTGGGGAGGTTATAATTGTAATTACATAATTCATACTTTTGTTACATTAAAATAAATGTACAAGACAGCCTAGACTACTACAAAATGGCTTCTGTAGGCTGCTGGCTAACTTTTGATGTCCTGCTTTCTGTAGATGGGCCCTATGCACTGCTTCTTGCAAGCTGGCTCTAAGAATTAAGTTTGAGAGGTTTGCCACTTCATGGTTTCCCTTAACGAGCCTTTAGCTGGGCGAGGTGCATTGTCTGTGAGCTGGGACTATCTTAAGTTGTTACTGGCCTTTGATCAGCGAGAATGAACTTCGCGAGCTCACCTTTAGCAATATGAGCTCGCATATAGCGAGTTGCTAGTTATGCAAGTCAAGTCTCATCCTTTAGCGAGCTGAGACTTCTGCCTCGTTCTGTGCTTGTATGGCTAGCGATCTAGTGAGTTTGGCTTTTTTCTTTCTTGCACTTAATCTGCTACCGAGCTTTTGTCAGCCCATTCCATAGAGCCGGAAATTACCCATAACACAACCTAACTTTACATGGTGATGACCTTATAACTAATTTTCCTTGAAAATAAGAAGAAAAATAAATTTATTAGTTTAAAGAATTTTCAGGTTCTTTAATGCATGATCATGTGAATCTTCAATGATTTTTTGCATCATTATTGTCGATCATGCCAAAATAATGAAAATATTTTTATCAGTAAACTTTTGGTTCACTATAGCATGTGTTTCCATTAGGTTTATATGTGTAGTATAAATCATAAGAAAATTATGGTAACTTTTCTAATACATTTTTCTTCCTTAAAACAACAACTATAATTTATTAGTTTAAAGAATCTTCGAGTTCTTTAATGCATGATCATGTGAATATTCAATAATTTTTTGCATTGTTATTGTCGATCATGTCAAAATAATGAAAATATTTTTATCAGTGAACTTTTGGTTCACTATAGCATGTGTTTCCATTAGGTTTATAAGTGTAGTATAAATCATAAGAAAATTATGGTAATTTTTCCAATACATTTTTCTTCCTTAAAACAACAACTATAATATAAAGATATTCAATATCCTTTTCATTTACTATCTTAATACAGCATACATTATATTGTATGTCTCTAAAATTTAATAAGTTTCTCAGAAACTTAGTTGACAACAATGTATCGTTCATAACTATTTATTTTACCTGTTAAAATTATATTAGCTCTTCTAAAACTTTCAATTATTTTTGTACTGCTAGATATTGTATTAACATAATTTTCACTAATCATTAATCAAGAAAAATATTTTTTATTCTTAAAATTGGTGTACATGACGCACTATCCACGAGACATAAATCTTCCATATTGATTTCGATCCAACTAAAGTCCAGTGAGCATTCATATTTAAAAAAATGAAAACAATTTTTATTTTTGTTGGGCACTGTCATCACCAATCAAATAATCAATCCTTCCTTCAGGGTGTATTAAAGAAATTTGTCATATCTAAATGTGTTACAAAATAAGGATCATGGTTGAAGGCATTATTCTCAAAAATAAAATTTACCTCAACATTTTTTCTTTCCCTTTAAGTGAAGTTTAATAAAGTTCCACAAGATGTTTGGATGTACTAAGGGGACATGACCAATGCATTTCTCACCACATTGGTAATATATATTTTTTGAACTTTTTGAGTTTTCATTATATTGTCCTTTCTTTTTATTATTCTGCTACTTCTAGTGATGATAAGTAATATTCTGATTACTTATAACCACCAAGAATATGAATAATTAGTTTGACTTCCATGATTATGATTATAATTATGGTCTCGTCCACGCTCTAACTTTTTACTTGTTATTGCATTCACTTTTAAGAATATAATAGAACTAGTTAGGCAGGTCTCATGATTTTTCATGAATAGTTCATTATTTTGTTTAGTCCTGAAAAGACAAAAAATCAATTCAAAATAATTTTAAATTTATTTTTATTTGTTATTGCTATTTCAAGAGCACATTTGATAGATAATATATTATTTTTCATAAAGATTAACAAAATGAAGTAAAATAATATTAAAAGTAAAGAATATTCAATATTAATAAAAATAAGAGATAAAAGAATTTAACTTAAGTTTTTTTATTCCAATTCAAATCTCAATTTGTGATTCGATCTTTGAAAAGTATTTGAGTTAGGAAACTCATATGTCTTTAATCTCATGATGAATTATAATTGAAAATATTATATTGTAAAGAAACAAATTAATAAGAAAAAGGAAATTTTCATAAAAATCAATATCAATTATCAAGAAAAGTTTGAGATATTGAGAAGATTGATATTCACTTTTTCTTTTCCAATGCATCAAGGTATATATTATTTCAAATCTTAAGTATCATTATAAAAAAATAACATTATAACTTTTAATCATTTAATGGAATATTGTAAAATAATTTCAACTAAGTTCTATGATATAAAAAGTAACTTCATTAGAATTTAATAAAAGCAAGAAATCAATAAAATACAACAAAGTTATCAATATCTAAAAATCAAAACTATTAAAACTTAAAAATCTCACTTTTGATACCTCAATAAAAAATGTTAGTAAATCAAAAAATAAATTAATAAAATTTTTACCAATAAATAATATTTAATCTCACTCTCAGAATTTTAAAATTCTTAGAAAAACAAAAAATGAATTAAAAAATAAAAAATAAAATTATTGATTAAAAAGAGAAAAATAACTGTCGGTTAAAATAAAAAAATAATATTATATATCATTTTATAAAATAATATTTTTATCTTCCATCACATTTATTTTAGAGAATAAAATATAAAAACAATGCTTTGAATATATACATAAGAAAAATATTAATGCCTTTTCTCTTATATCGTATTTTAAAAATTTTATTATTAATTTCAGGTATTTTGAAAATTATATTTGCTTAAGGATGGTATTTAATTTTGGGGGCTTATCCGGGGTATCTTTGTTTTGGTGCTCTCTGGCACTCACTATCAACAATTATAATGTGCACAACACGTGATCTCTCTTCATATGATACTAAGTTTATTCGATTTGTTTGCTTTTGAGAAATGGGTTTGGGGAGACATCTTCTTCCGGAAACAAAAGGATCGGGATGATTGAAGCCTTGTAAGTTGTAACGCTTTCTCTGAACCAAAAAAAAAAAAAAAAAAGACAAATTCAAAGTCACACTAATCAAATGGAATAAAAATAAAATTTAATAACAAATTTATTTGGTATGTATTATGAAATATTATATAACTTTAAAAATTGAAGTTTTGTAGATTTTTTTATTATTAAGATATTATTATAATTTATTATTATTTTTCATTTCATTCTTTCAATATTTTCCTATACCAAAAAGATTCTGCCATCATTATTTCTGGTAGGTCCTACATTTCTTAATATTCAGGATATTTACCTCTTGAGCATGTGAACAATTTTTTAATTATTTGAAAAAATTTATTTTAATATTTAATATGCACTTAATGTTGGACAAATAAAAATATATATATGTATTACATGAATTGAAACAATAATTATTTGTTATTTTATTAAAACACCAATTATCATGATAAAATGTATATGAGTCCAATTTTATTAAATAGGTGTTAAATTTTAGTTTTTCCAGCTAAACAAGATGTCTATACCAAAAAAAAAAAAATTGTTTAGGGCATGGAAATCTTGGCCTTCTCTCCTCTGCCATGGTTTAAAAATAGTGTTGGAGGAACTAATGTTCGTAAAGACCAATGCATTATATCAAACATATTGTATTGTAAAAAACATGAGGTTTTTTTTTTTTTTTTTGCAAGAAAAAATTCCTAGATAAGCTAATTCTATGACTCTCACCAAAAAATAATCTTTCAGTTTGGAGGGCCAACCATCTATACAGATTCATATTTCAATACCTAGATCTCCACTCGCTTCTAATCTATTATTCTGTGTAACAATCCATTTATGAAGGCATCTCTGGAATTAAGCATTGCTGATGATGTTGTTCTTGCCAGCATTTAAATTGAATGAGACTGGACTTCAAACTTCTTTCTTGCAGCTGTCAAAAAACAGAAAAGAAAAGCAAAACCATCATACATAAAAATAAATTTTCTAGTCCAAAAGCTTCACATGCATTGAATATCCAAACATCACTTCTTTTCGATTCTTTATTTTTTTTATCAAGTAATTCAGTTACCTTTAGGCTAGTTATCGTCTCAAAATGACCATAGAACTCTTCTAAAAGCAAATTTTCTTGTGCAACAACTTGTGCTAGTCCAGATAACAGTGCATCAGTCTTGTCAGCCAGCTGATGAAACAACCTCAATTTCAATCCTCAATATTAGATAAAACATAACAACAAAAACTTATACATTGTCACCACGTACGGAAGATGAAAAACTATGTATCATTAACTCGATGGAAGCTGTGAGATCATATGCATGCCGTAGAGCAATGGATGCTGATTGGCTGTCCACCTATAAGCATAACAACCCTGTAAATATGCTTTTCATATCATCATGGATACTCTGGGATACAAAAAATTTGAGGGAAGATACAATAAGACACATCTTTCTAAATAATAAAATGTAGTTTATATATTTATATAAAAAAAAATAATATATATTTAGTATGACTTGAAGATTTAGAGAAGAAAATGCTAATAATAAAAATAATTTAATGTTAGAAAATTGGAAAACAAAAATAATAGTAATTAAGAGAAGCATATTCTATAAGTATTGTCTTGGATTCATATCTGTCATTTTGAATTATCTGTGCTTCCTGGTGTACAGAGATAGAGACATAATTGTCTTTTATTGGACCTACCTTTGCGCCTTCTGTAAGGGGTACTTTGCACAAAACAGAATGAAAGCACTCATTGGTCACAATAATTGCTGATGAGGGTTGCCTTTCCATATCTCCCCATGCTTCCAATAATTTGATCTACCAAAACATCAACAATATGCCAACACAGATGAAAAAATAAAATAAAATCAAGCAATTGGAATGACATTCTTTTGTGACAAATCGTTGATTGGATGAGATTTACTACTAACTTGAGAATATAGTACGAAGTTGATTTTCATTTCAAGTTTTTCTTTATCCTGTTGTAGCTTCTTTTGCAGCACCAAATGTCTCAGCTCTGTGAGTCCTTCCCAAGCAAATAACAAATAACTCTACAACACATCAAAATTAACATGATATTAATCATTTAGTGTAAGTTTAAAATCTTTATAGTACTAAGGAATAATGTTAAATACAGACTTTAACTCTCGTTTGATTCACATCTATTTGCACCAACTATTAATAGATTAGTATCAATAAATGTAAACATGAATGGGAGCAAAAGGATGTGTTCTTAGTCTTTTTGAACTAAAAAGTGTATAAGCACAAAATTCACAAAATGTTAACCATTTAGCATCTGCTTAAAAACTTCATAAAACTACAGAAGTGAGCTGCATACCTCTGCTTGATAAGAAATGCTTCTATTTACAGCTTCGGCTTTAGCATTTGCATATCACCATTGTAAAAAGTGATTATCAAGCATTGGAAGCCGATGAACATCCTCTGAATTACCAAACACCTTTGGGGCGGCATATGAGGAAGGTTTCTTGCTCTTGAAGAAATCCAAACCCGAGTTGAGAAATTTTTCCACACTTCTTACCCTGGTAGGACTAGTGGGAGGCTTCAAGTTCGAAAACGACATCACTTTCTCCTTACTTTCAACGGATACTGACAGTGAACCTGATCTCCCCGGTGCCAAAGCCCACGGAGATTTCGAACTCCTATATCCTGCAAGGGAATTAGACCTCCTCATAGCAATTTTCATGGTTAATTTCTTCGACATTGATGAATTATCCGATGATAATGGATTCGGAATATTAGAATCCGACGTCCCTCTTCTAGGTCTTTGTCGGGTAGGTTCCCTCATCAAGAAGGCAAGAAGACAAAAATAAGTGTGTCTTAAATGTGGTCGGTAGATAAGTAGAAAAGGTAAAATAAGAGGAAGCTTCTTTAGCCTTTTTGGTCTTCCGTTTTTGTTGGCTTTTCCGTGTGTGTGAGTAAAGTGAGTTGGTAGCTTCATTTACTTCAGCTTTTGGGAGACAGAAAAATAGTTTTTCGGCCTTGAAGAAACAGAGAGAGCAAGAGGAGAAGGGAAGCATTTTTGGCCGCTGCCAAACAGAGAAACACATCCAAAAAATTCTAGTTTTTGTAGTATGATGGAGCTAGAATTTTAAGTGTGTGTTCAAGACTCATTGATCTTCCTTTTGAATGGTGGAAGATTGGATTTAGAGTCCTGTGCAGCAGATTCTCAGCTTATGAAGAATGATCCTGTTTAGTGAGACCTTTCCTCTATTTCATATGTATTTGTTGTAGTTGTCAAGGATTTTTATTCTTGATGAAATACTGTTGTATTCCTCTACTTTTAGCTAGAGAGATTGTACCCAAAACTGATTATAGTGGAGTGGTTTGGTTGGACTACGGTCCCGTGGTTTTTACTCTCTTTTGAGGAGTTTTCCACATTAAAATTACGGTGTCTCTTTTTCTAGTATCTTCAATAATTTATTTTTGCATTTGATGTGTGGTTTTGTGTTGTTGGTTTGATATTGATTTCTGGTTTGATTCATACAAAAAGAAGGAATTATGTGGGATTGATTTTATTGCTTCCACTGTGCCTGTTCTTCCCAACAAACTGGTATCAGAGCGGGTTCAAAATCCGCTCATTTATTTTTGTGTGAATAATGGAAGTCAATACAAGTAGAATGGTGAATTTGAATGGTTCTAATTATGCTCTCTGGAAAGGAAAGATGGAGGATCTGCTCTATGTAAAAGATTATCACCTACCTGTGTTTGCTAGTGAAAAGCCAGAAAATAAATCTGATGAAGAATGAGCATTGCTACACAGACAGGTGTGCGGTTACATTCGGCATTGGGTAGATGATAACGTATTGAACCACATTAGTGGGCAGACACATGCTCAGACATTATGGAACAAGCTAGAACAGTTGTATGCCTGAAAGACAGGGAATAACAAGCTATTTTTGATAAAGCAGATGATGGCCTTGAGGTATCAAGACGGAACGCCAATCACAGATCACTTGAACTCTTTCCAA
>JANHAO010022876.1:0-12057 GCA_026873985.1 Saraca asoca
TACAGCGAATGGTTCTCACCTCGCTACAGCATTACAGCGAATGATTTTCACCTCGCTACAACATTACATTACAATTTAGCTACAGGGAATGGTTCTCACCTCGCTACAGCATTACAGCAAATGGTTTTCACCTCGTTATAGCATTACATTGAAATTTTGCTACAGTGAACGATTTCCACCTCTCTACATCAAACCACACCCGAGGGAGAGATAGCCTTTGAGCCTACCTCGTGGTTACAAAACATCATCACTTCTCGCAGCTTGCATGTGACCCCCTCTCTCACTCACAATGAGTTGAGCAGTCAGAAAAATAAAAGCACAGCCGATTGGCCGAAAAAAAAGAAATTCTCATTAGTTATTAAAAGCTTACATACAGCGATGCTTGAAGCATTCATTACAGTATCTTAAAGAAGAAAAGCTCATATAGCAAAAAAGACCTCGACCCAGCGAGGCAAAAGTACATCAGGGGAAAAAGACTAAAAGCCTGGCACTATAATTCCTGTAAAAAGCAGCCAAAAGGCCAATTACCAGTTGTCGAGTCTGCAGAATAGCAGTAGCTCCAGAGTTCCTCCTGCTTATTCCTCTGGCACGTCCTCCTGAGCCACACACAGCAATTTAAAAAGTCGTAGAAGCTGGCTAGCCAGGCAGCAGCACCACATGCAACGGCAGGAGAAGGTGGCCAGAAGTCACCGCGAGATCTCCCAGGAGCCCACCTGGTGAATCCTCATGATGAA
Organism: Saraca asoca; assembly: GCA_026873985.1. Lineage (NCBI taxonomy): Eukaryota > Viridiplantae > Streptophyta > Magnoliopsida > Fabales > Fabaceae > Saraca > Saraca asoca. Next base: position 735 of record JANHAO010022876.1, read on the forward strand.
GCCATGTGCAACGGGCTATCCATGTCTCCCGCCACTCTGCAACAGGCCATTCATGTCTTACCAAGCTTCGTCGGAAGTCAAGACACCAAGATAATAATGGCTCTTCAGTCTCCTCCATCGAATTTCTCTGGGATGAAAGAAAAGAATGCCCCGGGCTATAAATAGGCCCGCTCAGCCCTTTGAAGAATCCAGAGAAAATCTGATCTAATCTTCATCCAACGGTCCGAAACGAGCAGTAATGCCATGCCAACAGCCAAAAATGGCAAACAGAAGAAAGCCCAGCCTAGAGCAGAATGAAAAGACATTTGACAAGACGTCTCAGTCAAAGAAGGACACTGACTAGAGATATGAATCAAGCCTTGGAAACTTGCAACTCCCGGTCCGCAAAGCAAATCAAGAGTTGGGGGGCTTATGTTATATATATAAAAGTGGCCTCGTGAGGACGAGTCCCCGAACGCGACAGAGATCAAGTCCCTCGCTTCAATGAGAAGCCTCCGGTAGGTTTCGCTTCGCCCATCAGAAAGCGGCAACAGTGAAGTACTTTTAACATCAGCCTGGCCTCGCTCGTCACAATGCAACGATGCTGTGAGGGCATTCAGGTACATTCCAAGAAATGGCCTCCCCCGCAAGGGACAGCCTGGCGAAGAAATCATAAGACCGGATCGTCAAGTGGCCGATCACTCCACTCAAGCCCGCTTCCTCGCTACAGCGGCACCTAGCTCGCTACAGCAAAACCCGCGATGCCCCCGAGCCAGGAATCCCCTGCTCAGGATGTCAAGCAGCAGACACAAGTCTACCGCCAACCTAGGGAGATCATTCAACAACCTACTTTCTGCAATAGCCGGATTGTAGCCCCTTTTGTTATCTTTTCTCATTTATAGTTTGATGTAACACTACTGTAACTGGTAATTAATGCATGTAACTCCTCCTTCCTCTATAAATAGGATTACATTGTTAGAAGAGGGAGGATGAAGTCTTGTAAGCAGAAACTCTGCAAATTACTTTCAATACATCAATAAAAGCTCCACCGTGGACGTAGGGTCCGATGCCGTCCAGATTTAGTCGAACCACGTTAAACGTGCTGTTTCTCTTTTCCTTCTTCCTCTTGGTCCTTTCTCTCCTGCACTTCGGAGGCAGCATTGAGTCCCAAAACTCCTCCCTGTTGGCTGAAGTTTGGGTCCTCCGTACGAACCAGATTTCACCATCAACAACATATAAAATATTTAATACATAGAAATAATTCAAATTGAAATCTATTACTAAATTTAGACTAAAAATAGAATGTAAATAATTTTATTAAATATTTTTTAAATAGATAAATTAGATTGAAAATCAGGTGTAGATAATTGTATTAAATATTTTTTAAATAGATAAATTAGAGTGAAAATTAAGTGTAAATAATTTTATTAAATAGATAATTTTCATAAAGAATTAGAATATATAGTATTTATTAAAGTGATTTACAATTTAAAAATTAGAGGATATATATTATTAAAGTTATTTAAATTTTGAATTATGTAACTCATTAAAATATTAAAATATTTTTAATTTTAATTTTTAATATTAATATTTAAATATAATACTACCAAATTATAAGTTGAAAATCATTTCAATAATATTAAAATATTAAAATTTCGTTACCTAAACAAATAAATAATTCAAATATTAAAATTTTAAAAAATATTGTTTGATAATTTAAAAAATTAAATTAACAATTCAATAATATAATAGCAATAAGATTAAAAAATCAAATTAGAAATCAGTTATAGATAATTTAAATAAACAATTATTGTTAAAATAGATAAATATATAAATTCTATCTATTTAAAATTGAAATAGAAAATAAAAAATTAAAAAGAAAATTAAGATTTTTTTTCATTTGTTATATAGTAACATTTGGGTAAAAGTGAGTGTTATAATTTTTATATTATTAGAAAAATTTATATAAAATCTAATTAAATAACTACAACACCATTTAATGAAACTTAAAATTTATATTATATCACAAGTTAAACCAAATAATTTTTATTTTTTTAGGAATTAGAATAAATAACATATTAAAACATTTAAACAAGGATAATTAATTATTTATTTTTATAATAATTACTAAAATAATTTAATAACTCAAAACGTTCAAAACAAATACTGCCAAATTATAAGTTCTCAGATAAAATCATCTACTGAAACAAATCTCTTCAATTTTTTTTCCAAATTTTATTCACATATAATCCTAATAATATTGTTAAGCAATACAACTTTATAAAAATTGTTCAAAAAGGGATTTGGCCATCACATTCCATCTATCTAAAGTTAGAGTATTTCAATAATTAATTATAAGTAATAAGCTAGATTAAATGAAAAATCACTTTGGATAACTTTTATTTTAACTACAATTATAAAAAAAAAACATTCGGATTCATATATATATATATATATATATATATATTAACCTCATTTTCTTTTCTTTTTATCTTTATAGTCCATATTGCAATAATAACAACAAAATTTTTATGTCCTCTCTCTTTCTTTATTGTCCTTTTTGTAATTTATTACTAAAAAGTGATTTTTTTTCATATATCATTTAAATAAGAATGGATTATAAGTGTGTTGGGAGAAATAAAAAGTTAACGAATAGTTTATTGACTGCTCATTTTATATTTTTGAGATATTTAATGAACTATTTTTTTTTTTTAAAAAAAGGCTTTGTTTTGATTGTTTTGATAAGTTTCATAGAATAGTTTATAGCTTAAAAAAAAAAGAGCTTTCAAATTTTTTTTTCTTTCAATTTTACCCATTTCCTTTTCAAACAGTATGCATATCAATTTTCATGTTTAATAATGAAAATTTTTAAAGATGACTTTTAACATTTGCTATATCAAAACTAATTAATCTACATCTTTGTAACATTATAGTATCAATATTTTTCTGATATTATACTATTTTTAAAGTTTTTTTTCACAATGTCAAATAGGGATAAAAAAAGGCACTTACATATTGTTGTATATTTAGCTCATTTCATTAATTCAACGCACTAATTAAAAAAATAATAATTTGACCTTAAAATAAATATAATTAATTAAATTTTAGATAATTATATTTTTATTTTTAATATTTTAATTACATTAATATAATTTACCTTTAAAATAAATATAAATTAACTTATTTTATATATCTATTGATTTAATAAATTATTTTATATCATTTTATATTTATAAGCTAGTTTATCAATTAATTTTCTAAAATATTTTTAATATAATTAATTAATTTATCAATTTTTAAATAATAATAGCTTATCAATTATCAATTACCTACACAAAACAGACGTTGTATAATCAATTATCTATTAATATTATTAAATATAAAATAAATTTTATATAATTAATTATTAATAAATTATATTTATAATCCATTATTTAATCTCTATATCAAACGATTTCTAAATTTATATAAAATGTGAAATCATTCTATTAAAAAGAATTAGATATTAAATAATAATAATAATAATAATATGATATTTAATATATTATTATAATTTTAATTATTATTTTTAAAGAGGTTGTTTGTGGTGTAGAGAACATTTTTATAATTCTTAGGCACAACTTATTTATTAATGGAATCTAATTTTATGTTTAAATTGTTTATTTATTAAATAAATCCAGTCGAGATCCCCTATGCTGATCGAACTCAAATACCTCGCCGATAGCTAGCAACACTCGTGCTTGGTTTGGTGCCAATTCCTTAAACTTTTGCCCTAGCACTGGCAATCCTGTTGCGCTGATCGAGACTGACCAAGCAAGCTACAGTTTTCTATTCCGGTTGGCCTAACTCTCGCTCTATTACTTTATCTTCTCCCTCGATTGGGCCATCGTGATTTGAAAACTTTTTTCATAGGAAGTAGTATGATTCCAGGATGAGATATTAAAATTAGTTAATGAATTATGCTTGAAATTTTGTTTCTTTTTTTTTTTTGGGTGCAAATGAATATTTGGCTGTTAATAACGGGTTTTTAATTTCTGGGGTAGAATTTGGTTATTGGTTTCTCCAAGGCCAGGTTTGAATATGGCTTGGTTAGACTTTGATGCTGTGCCAAAATCATTCTGTTTGTATGGAGATTGCATACAGCTATATATGAAATGCTTGGGATGAATATGGATTATTCTGCTTGGCTTTATATGTTTTTCTTCGTAGGCTGAATTAAAAAAAAAATAATTATAGTAGGCTTTTGTAATCTCTGCAAAATTTCCTTTTTATTGTACTTATCGCTTTATCGATGAAATTATAAATTGTTCTTAAATTATTGGTTTTCCAAGACTTTCCTGCCCTGCCTTATTGAATCAGTTCAAGTTAGACTCTGAGCTTAGTAGCTTGATGGTGATAGACAATGATAGTATAGTGTGTTGATAATATGAAACCAAAATTTCTTATATGTTGTATCAGCTGTTAAAATCCTACGAAAGCATGGAAAACCAGAAAACCCAACAAGAAAAGCAGCCTTCACCAGCCGTCACTTCATGTCGAATGAAGAAGAATGAGCAAGCCACTTTCATGGAGGATCTGAAAGATCACATTGATGAGTTTATTCATGCTTCTATGGATGAACACGTTAGCTGTGCTACGAGAACAATTCGGAAGGTTTGTCCACAGAATCTTTTCTCTGAGAAAAACTTATAATTGCATTACTCTACGTCACAATTTGCTGAGACATTTTGGTTTTGGATTGTTTTCCAGATGTTTGGTATGTCCAAGATTGTTGCAGAAAGGAAGTCTGAGGCTGTAAAAGAAGTTGAAAGTGCTCTGCCTCTTAGGACAGCTGAATCAAAGTAGCTATCTTGTTTTAGGACTACTATAGGTTTAGCATTACTCTTAGGACAGATGAATCAAAGTAGCTATCTTGTTTGAAACTAAATTTCTAGTCGGAGAAGCCTTCGTTATGTCATTTTCACGCCTGTTATGTTTCTTCTGTAATTGGTTTCTGCATTTAATTGATCGAAACCCCATTCATTCTCTTACAAACTTTTTTTTGATACCTTCTTCATATAAGGCTGTTACATTGTTACTTGAGTTTGATATAAAATGGAATGTGATGGCTGTAAGTATTTGTTATGTACATGGAAGTTGGAATCGTGCGATTCCAATTTGATTCAGAATAAAAATGAGTTGAGTTTTTTATGGAATTATTTAAACATATCGTATTTGAATTGCATGAATCATTGCTTGAATTGGAAGAATCGAAGGATTCCTGCGAATTGTTGAAGCGGAATACTGATTCTACAACACCTTCCCTGCTCCATCTCTGTTTTTGGTCTTTTGCAAAACTCAGACTTGTTTCTGGACTGGACCTAGTTTAAAAAAGAAAGTCCATTTTTCCCTTTTTCTTTTTTAACTTTAAAACCAAATTATTTCATATTCTCTCATTTTTATTTTCATCCATCTTCTAAAACCCTATTTTTTTTTAATTTTAAAGTCCCACCATCATCTTAAAACCCTAACCTCCATTATTTATATTTTTGAGTATAACTTTATAATAACTCTATTGAAACTTCATATTTATAATTTTAAATTTAGGATATATATTATAAAAGTATTAAAGTTCTTGATTTAAAGTTATGATTTTTTGTTATTTATACTTGCATTTTATTATATATAGCATTAAATATACTATTTTCATATAGTCTTAGTAAATTTTATCTATTTAGGATTCGTTTCAATTCATAAGTTAAAAAATTGATTAATCAATTTGCGATTCAATAATTTTGGTTATGCTTACTGTGTGTTCATTTTGGTGTTACATGCAACGCAGGTTCTCCAGGTTTGATTAACGGGACGTTATGAATCTGTTGCTTTTGGGTGAAACTTGTATGAATAATGTTAGTACCACAACTTTGTTTTACAACTCTGTGTATAACTGCAGTAAAATTTGATTTAAAATAACTACATTTGTAGGGTTAATTTGAGCTAGATTTTCTCATGTACGTAGTTATAAAAGTAGTTAACGATAGTTGTGATAGTAGCAATGCTCCATTTGCATTTGGACAAGGGAATAAGGAAGCACTCCTAAAATGGTTCTTGAAGTTGATTCTTGTGAACTATTGGATTGGCTCTTGCAGTGGTATCGATTTGGGCCCTGTGTTTTTAGTGAAATTTACAGGTTGGTTTGGGTCAGTTGGCTTTAGAAGATGACTGGCCAACATACTCAGAAGGAGGTTCACAAAATTACGAGTTTGTAACACAGGAAACAAAAAGGGAAAATGAAACATTGTTCTTGCATCATATCAATTCTAATATACTTACTGCAAACACTAATAAATTGGACTCAATCTGGTAGGCAATGTTTTCAAGAGGACAAAAACAGAGACAAACCAAAAAAAAAAAAAAAGGTTTTACAGCAAGCGAGATTCACATATTTGTTGTAGATCTTGTTGTATTTGTCTATTTTTTCACTCTTTGATTTAGATTATGAGATTCGAATTAGTTTATTTTTGTCTAAAATATCTTTAGAAAAATTTCTTATTTATTTGTGTTTATAATTATAAAAAATTAAGATCATAAGAAATATTTTATTTACTTAATATTACATATAAAGTTGTGTGCTGGAAAATAATATTTATTTTTTAAAATGCATAATTTTTTAATTACAAGATATATAAATAATATGAAAATTCTTTATTTGTACACAAATAAATATGAAATTTTTCTGACTAAAAGGTGTTTTTCTCACAAAGCAAAGATCGTAGGAAAACGCTTTGTCAACATTCAGAATGAGATCTAATTTTATATGAGAGAGGATGCAGGAGTAAAAGTAAAATATAATAGGTGATGATAGTAGTACTGTATAGCTCATCATGAACTCTTCCTCCCTGGTACTTTGAATAAAGGAGGAACCTCTTGTGTAATATCTCGGGGACCATTGTTTAGAATACCAAGGCATACAAGTCTGATTTGCTTAATTTTCCATAAGCTGAGAGGACCATCCTATTCCTAATTACTTGTAGCCAGTCTGTCTATTTGCTGTTTATGTCTGCATTTCTTGCTAAACCTTAAGCTACAGGAGATATGCTGTTTACCTTAATGAAGCAATGTTTTATTTAACCCGAACTGTATAATCACGTGATGCATGCATTGAAAGACTGGTGCAAGGTACCTTAGTATTATTATAATATTAAAACAAAATCAGCTTATAACAGGGAGATAATTATTATGTGCCGTTCTAATATTATATGAAGGCCAATATGCTTTTCTGGTTGCGCCTTACTATTTAGTTTTGTCGCAATGTCATAAATCCAGATCATATGGAACATGTTGCTAACTTCACAAAGATTGTGAAAACAACAAGCATCATTCACTCCGACTTCCACCATAAGCCAGTCTTAAGTGGTGAGTCATGCTTGATACATGGCTCATTCTTGGTTAAGTGATTCATTGTTAAAGAAGAAAAATGTTAATTACACAGATATTATGTACATGGATTTAATATAAGAAAATGTCAATTTATGATTAATAAAGGAGTAGAATTTTTAAGACTGTTAACATTTTGATGGGATTGTGATAATAGACTCGTCTTTTACACAGTAAATTGTGATTTATAGTAGGGAAGTACTCTTAATACTTATCTCTATTTCTATTCTCTTAAAATAAGAAAATTTATTTAAAATTAAAAAAAATTGCTCAGAATGGCTTGGCGTCGGAGGAGAGGGGTCCCTTGCATGTTACCCATTCCAAACTCTTGTGACATTTAAAGCAAAGCTTCCCGCCTATTCTCAGTGTTGGCCCCATGTGTTCGCTCTGAGTTTCAGGTATTAACCATAGCAATTCACTTGGAATTCTACCACGGTCCAATGTTCAATATCCAACCAGTGATTTTCATGATAACACCCTCACTCTCTCTTTATATAACATAGTCCGCATTACTCAACAAAACGGTTGTTTAATATCAGTGATGCAGTAAGACTTTGAAACTTTTCCCTGTTATAGTGCTTGGGTTTGAACTTTAAAGAATGCGGATACGTGTTTTAATGACTTTCACTTGTTTGGTTACTAAAAGAAGTTACTTAAAACCCCAAACATAAAATCACATCTTCATTAAGAACAGAAACTAGAAAGCATATTATAGAACTACAACGACATGAAAGTACAACATGGAATCATATATATGATATGATTCTTATGGTTAATAGTCTAATGCTAATGCCGTAGGAAATACATATTACCTAATAACATCTTGCACGTACGTACTGCAAGAATGGCTAATGGGAAGATAGAAAGATCTTTATTAATGCCGTTAATCCCAGATGTTAATGGTGGCTTCAATTCAGCTTCAAGCTTCTCATCCTGCACATGCAAGTAAAGCACAAAAGCATTAAATCAAGAAAAATCAAATAGAAAAAGGTCTTTATCACAGTTAATGTATATATATAATTAACTCCTGCCACTATGTAGGGTAAGTTACCCTTATTTTTTAGGTCATTTAGTTTGTTAAGATACCTCTTTTCCTCATCATTCCTTCCAGTATTCTTATACTTAGGGAAGGGCACTTGGCCTGACTCAATATGCTTAACGTCCTGCACCAGGATCTCATAGTGCCTCTTAACTTCTTCAGGAGTTTTGCTGCCAACAGCCTTGGCAACGTTGTTCCAACGGTCAGGGGTGTCCTTGTCGTAAACGGCTAGTGCCCTTTCAAAGGCCTTGTTGTCCTTAGCTGACCATGAACCGGAGGATGACATTGAGCTGGATGCCATTTCTCAGGAAATAATGGTTGTTAATCTAAAACAAGGGAAGGAGTTGAGTGAAATTCTGCTAAAAGAGAATGGTTTTGAGGGGAATAACTGAAACTGCTTAAGAGCAAAGGATGGTAATAAGAAGGCAGGCTATAGAAGAGTCTATAGAATAAGAATTGAAGGAAGTTGGTATGAGAAGAGAGTGCCAATGTCTGCTCCTTTTATAGGAGGAGGGGAAGAAATTCTTGTAAATTTCTATCACACAACATGTACCTTTATTCTCACTTAATGAAAAAAATTTATGACTTTAATATTTTGAATATTTAAAAGTGTCATTTTTAATGTTTATATATCTTATAAAATATAAATGTATTTTATTAAGTGAAAATGAAAACATGTGTTATGATTTGAAATATGTAAGAAATCTTCAAAAGGAAAAAGTTGTAGGGGTGGGGTCTTACCAGTTGGTATGAATTTGAATGATTTGTCTCCTTAGGAACCACAGAATATAGGAGGACCAATTAAGAAGGAGAGAGCAGCAATATGTGAGAATCAGGATCTTCAGACAGTAAAACAATTCAATGTATAGGTAAGGGATGCAAATTTAGTTTCTTCTTTGTATGCCCTCCACTTCTTTTTTCATGAAATACACGTCGTATTGAAGTTTGAAATCAACTTTTATAAATTTCGAGCCATTTATGTTGATAGATAATTCATCGCATGTTCTTAAACAGTGAAATATATAAATTCAGAGAAAAAGTTCATTACAGGATTAAATAGTGAAGCATATAAATTCAAAGAAAAGCTTCTTACACAATTATTGCTTTTACATGCTGCGTACGAAGATAATAATTGGTTAGATAGCATAACTGGTAAATCTTGTAAAACACAACAATTATGTAATATGCCATCAAATGTCACATCGTTTATCTTATTTTGTACTTTATAAATTAATAGAAAAATTTTATATCAAACAAAATTGAATATGAATAATTTTATCAAAAGATAAGTCAATTTATTTCCAAAAGATATATTAGTTCACATATAAAAGATATATTGATTTTCATTCAAAAATATATAGTAATTCTCATTCAAGAAAAAGGTTGATTTATTCAAAAGATATGACAATTTGTATTCAAGGGATATAAAGATTCGATATAATAATCTATCATAAAGACACATAATGCTTCATATGACAAGGGCATTTTTACTATAAATTTTCATTTTAAAATTTCTAATTTCCTTACAAAAGTTTTCAGACACAATATCTATAATCAAATATTTTTTTTTTATCAAGATATCAACAATCATAATTTATATACATGAACTATTGAACTCATGGCACCAAAGCCTTGTGTCTTTTTTTTCTCATTGATTGTGATAATCAAGGATTGAAGAATAATAAAATACTGTTATATTCTGATTAATAAAATTATAAATAAATATAAAAAATGTAAAATAAAATTATATAAGATTATGATCCTCAACAATGATATTATACATATAAATGAACAGATCAAAAGAATGGACATGCCAAGAGAGGAAAAACAAAAGAAAGCAAAATAAGGATTTGAGAGATACCCTATGAGATGGGGTCACCCAATGCATACTGATTATATTCTCTCAAAGCTGCAGGGTCCTCAGAGGGACCTCTCTCTCAAAATCCGGTGCAGGTACTGGAAGGCATCACGTGTGTCTCGCACAACCATAATCTCTTGTTCACAACAGCTTCATTTTGCAAAGAAAAGGGCCCTTGTATTTTATCATTACAGGTGATCTTTCATTTGTACTTTGTCCTGAGCAACATTCCAACACTCAAGCTGGCCAGTTCTTGTCCGTACAATGATTCCACTTTGTTTCTACCCCTAATGAAAGGTCAACATTTGTTACCCACTACCCTTGTTCCTGTAGCCTGTAGGGTCCCCCCCGGATTGTTTGGGGCCCTATAGAGCCTATGGATTTGGTGTTGTTTAATATTGCCAAATTAATCTTCTGGACCCCTGCCGCCCATCTTGGCAACTATTAGGCAAGTGTTTAAGAAATTTTTGTCAGAATGTATATGTATGTATATGAAAATAATCACGCGCATATCTTGCCAGCTGATTCCATTAAAATTAAATTATCCCTGTTTATTTAAAATAAATATAATTGATTTAATTTAAAATTTAAACTATATTATATATGTAATTCGAATAAAAAAAGAGTAATTTTATAGAAAAATTTATTTTTTAGAGAGTTAAATATTTTTATTATTGGATAATTTTTTTAAAATAAATAAATTAAATAAAAAAAACATAAATTTCTGTTTCAATGAAAAAAGGCAATCATCCAGAGAGTTTAGATGTGAAGGAGTTGGTCTTTCTAATCTGAATAAAATAATCCTCACACTTGATGTGTCTTATCCATCAATCCAGAGATCCATACATTTCCTTAGATTTGAAAGATGAGTATTTCTTCATTCAATGAATCCAACATTAGAACACACCCATCTAAGTGCCTTTGCCCACAGGCAGATCAGCTAGACGGCCCCGTTTGGTTCAATTTGTAGAAAGGGAAAGGGAATGGAATCAAATAAGGAGAGGAAAGGGAATGAAAACTGTTATTTACTT
>JANHAO010022877.1:0-12053 GCA_026873985.1 Saraca asoca
ATCTTTGGCTTCTACCGTATAATCCGTCTATTATGGTAATTGTAAAATAAGAATAATGTTAATTATATTTATTTTAATTCACTTAATATCACTTCTTATCCCTCAGATTGAATTAAGTGAATTAAAATAAGTATATAATATTTCAGCCCTCAAGGAAGTTGGTGTGTTGAACTTTAAGTAGAGGAGCAGTATTCTCGTAAACTTGATTGCAGAGTCTTGCAGGTTGGCGAGTGTATTATATGTCTAAGCGGTATGATGTAATGTCATGTATCAATGGATCTGTTGAAGATAATGTTGGCAATCAACTCGCAGTCATATAAACACTCGTTCTCGTTTTAGTGATTCCAGTCTTTTTTTTAATTTTCTTTAAATTTAGTTCATATAAAATATATATATTTAACTTTATTCTTGACTAATATTAATTTATTTAATTTTTTATTAATATATTTTTAAATTGTTAACAGAAAATTAAAAATTGAAATAAAAGACTCAAAATTTTGTGTGTTTTGAATAAATTAGTCATTATATTTTCCTTCGATCAGGTTTTATGATTTCATTGTGTCATTAATAATAAACAAGAATGAAAAACTTTTATTATGATAAGGTTTTATTTTTTTATTAATAAAAATGTTATTAAATCTGATTAGAATGAATAAATATTATTAACTAATTAATTAGATTTTGTAAGTTTTGGGTCTTTTAAAATTAATTTTCATTAAGAATTTGAATAATACACTAATCGTGAGATGAAATTGAGCAAGTTAAAATTAATTAAAGATAAAATTAAAAAGTATTAGAAAAATAAAATTAAAACAATTATGTATCACAAGTGCCCAAACGAATATATAAGTTGAGATATAGAGCTGTCAAAATGGGTTGGGTCTGTTGAATTGACCTGTCTCGTCATACAAATGGGTTGAGTTGGATTAAGATTTTATTGGCCCGTTTAAAAGTGAATTTCTAAGCCTGTCCCGTTTAGATTGCGGGTTGAGACGAGTTGGGGTGAATCAGGACGGGTCGATCCTTTTTTCGACAGTTCTACTTGGATTAGATCTATCAAAATAGGTTAGGTCTGTCAGGTTGGCCTGTCCCGTCATACAAATGGATTGGGTTAGGTTAAAATTTTACTAATTCGTTTAGAAGTGGATTTTTGAACCCACCCCATTTAAATTACAGGTTGAGATGAGTCCAGAAGGATTAAAACGGCTGACCCATTTTCACATTGAGATGTGTAACAAAGAAGCAAAGTTTAGGCTTAAGTCTAACCCAATTCAACCCAGGATGAACTGTACTTATTAATCTGAATGTGAATTAGTTTTCCTCTGGTTGAATCTGTGAACCGAACCATCTGTAAAAGGAGTTTGATGATTATACCTATTCAGAGGGATGACCACGGGTTAGATAGAAGTAATTTACATAAAATTTTGAATTAAATTAATTTTTATTTATATTTCAATTGATTCAATATTAATTGATTTAAATTTTAAAATTAATTTTAATTGCTCAAATTGATTTAGATTATTTTTAGATAGTTAATATAAATTTTTAAATTTGTTGAAAGTTTTTTTTTAAAGTTTTTTGCGATTAATATCATTAAATTATCATCGATAATTATAAAAATATAAATAGAATTTTAAAATTTAATGTATATGAATCATATATAACACAAAGTTTCACATCATAAAAAAATGAATTCATAAAAATTATATACTATAATGTGTATATTATTTATTCAACTAGACATTAATTAATAAAAATATGTTATATAATATTAATTATCATATAATTTTATAATGTGTAAATAATTAGTGATATATTGTACTTTGATAGATAAAGACATTGTTATATTTGAGTTTTAAACAATAAAAAAATACAATAGAAGATTAAAGTTTTATTTGATTTTAGATAAAATTTCAGGTGAATTCAATTAAAAGTGATTAAAATTTATTTTTAAACAATTCTTAATAGTAAATCAATTTTATCAAAAAAATTTATCCATTTTAAATCATATCTAAATTTTAATTATTTTAACCACTATATTTTAATTTAATTTGATGGATTTTTTTATTGTTTTTTTTTCAGCCCCAACTATTCATGCCCCGACTTTTTTAATTAGTCTATGGATATACTCTTCAAAAACATACACACTCATAATGTCATTAACGATCTCGGTTATTTGATTAACTGAAAATAGCGTAATTATCTTTCCTCTAATTTTATTAAATTCTTATCATTTAAAAATTTTAAATCAAAATTTTAAATTTATTTTTATTTTTAATTAAATATTTTATATCATTTTTTATTAAATTTTATTAACAATTGATATATATGAATAACACTCTTTTAAAATAATTTAACAATTATTATAATAAAATTTTATACAATTTGTGTTTATATTTAAGTGATAAATAATTTTAAAAAAATTAAAATAATTTATAAAATTATTTTATTTTTAAAAGATGGATCATTTATCTTTTATTTTATAAAATAACTAACAAATTATTATTTATATGTATTAATTATTAATAAAATTTAATTCAATATTTTTAAATTATAAGACTTAATTAAAAAAGGAATTAAATACATGCACTGATTAAGCTGGCCTGTTCTCTTTACATTCCTTTTCTAAGTCACATCACATGACTACATAAACCTGCTACTTGCTAACATTTCAAAATGGCATTTATATACTATCACATATGGATGGAATTGCTATCAATTTTACCGATTTTAACATGATTTTGCATGTTTGACGTAATTATTTTAGGCTAAAAATACAATAGTTCTCCATTTCACTTGCCTTTAATATATTTTTTAAAATAAATTTTGATTTTTAAAGCTAAGAGCTCTCTATGATATTGCTACCTCACACTACTCAATCCAAGTGTGGTTTTGGAGTTCAGAAAGCAATTGGTAGTTGGTTGTTTGAAGCGGAGTTCTCTCCGTCAACATAATTTTAAATTGATGATTGGGTTTTTCTATGGATTAACCCTAAAGAATGATTAATTGCGATTATAAGGTTTATAAATTTAATGTGTTGTAACAGAGTTATGTATTAAGGTCTAATGTAGTAAATACAATTAAGTTATTTAGTTGGATTAAGAATCTAGGGATTCTAATGCATTTGAATTACTAGATATAACAATTGCAATGATTATATTATTTCTAAATTTTACATAGTGCAGAAAATGAATAAATAATGTTAAAAAATAATATAATATTAAATTTAAATAAAATATTGCAATTCAGATTTAAAGAAGCTATCAATTGTACAAACAGTTTGTTGAAAAATCATCAATAATTTATAATAGCAATGTAAATTGCATAGTGAAGGTGACAAATATGTGGAATGAGAGATTATACAAGGACAAGTGGCATTTTTATAGGGCAATTACATATTAAAAGTGATAAATATGTAAAAATTATCATTCTCTGCTTTATCATTTCAAACAGATATGAAAAAATAATTGTCCATCTACTCTATTTTAGTTGCTATTGACAGAACAACACTCTAACTTTCACAACTAACTTTTATCACAAACAATTAATTTTTAAAACCATCTGACCAAATAGAAATGAAACCTAATAAATTTTGTTTTTGTCAGGCTTCAACATCAAAAGTAGAGCTGTTAAAATAGACTGTGTCCATCGGGTTGGCCTGTCCTATCATGCAAATGGGTTAAGTTGGGTTAAGGTTTTGCTGACCTGTTTAGAAGCGCGTTTCTGAGCCTATTCCGTTTGAGTTACGAGTTGGGGCGGGTCGGGACGAGCCAACCCTTTTTGACAGTTCTACTTAGATTAGAGTTGTCAAAATAGGTTAGGCCCGTCATATTAGCCCGCCCCGCCATGCAAATGGATTAGGTTGAGTTAAGATTTTACTGACCTATTTAGAAGTGAATTTCTGAGCCCGTCCCATTTGAATTGTGGGTTGAGGCAGGTTGAGACGGGTTGGGGCGAGCTGGTCTATTTTGACAGCTCTAATCAAAAGAGAGACTGCCATGAGCACAAAGTGGGAATAAGAGCTTTGAAAAAATGTGGAGGAAATTGTGTGGCAAACGATTTTCCACTCACACTTCCCATTTCATCTTAAAAGAAGCAAAAACAAGGTATCTATTGCTTGTTTTCAATTTTATGTTTTTTTTTTCTAAGCATTTAGCAAAATTGCCCATAAATTGATTGTTTGTGGTTCATACCTTCAAAGGACCGGAGACATAATAACCATTTTTAATTTTGTTAATAGTCATAAATCTATTTTTAATTCAATCCATTGATACTTTAGTGGTAAATCATAAGTCAAGAAATATCAAATTATGGAAAGTAGTAGATTTTATTGTCTAATTCACACCATTAGAGTTATTGAAGCACCTTATTTTGTTTATTGATTGGATAATAAGAGTGAAATATCATGTAACATCTTTCTTAAAAAGATACAAGTTGTTATTTTATTAGTATCATCATTGGTTGAAAGAATCGAATTGATTAAGAAAATGATCTAATACAATAAATGATAAAACCAAAGTTAAAAAAAAATGAAGAGCTTAACACTCCGCTAGTAGTAGAAAAAAAATTAAGTCTTATAAATAAAGCATCCTTGAGGAAATTCTAAATGACCTGTAGATCAGAAATTATTAATGACTATGTGATATATTAAAAAGAGCACAAATTTGACATCAATAATGGATGCGTTGATAATTAATAATGATGTGTGAGATCATATATGATTACCTATTAGTTGCAAGCATATTGAATATAAAAAGGTCTTTAAGACTAAAAGGAATACTCAAGGGGTTATTGAAAGGAATAAGATCGTAGTGGTGGCAAAGAGTTACATTTAGAAAAAAGGCGTTGATTATAGAAGATTTTATTATTTGACCTGGAGTTTTATCAGACGCATGACAATCTTTTTAAATGATGATTAGCCAGAAACTATTTGTGTGAATTAACCAAATGATTTCCAAAAGAAGAATAAAGAATACTCAGTGTGTAAATTGAAAATATTAATAAATATCATTTGAATAAAATGTCTAGACAATGATATTTTAATATTATTGAGATTATTGTTTCTTTTAAGTTTAAAGAGAATGATGTAGATTTGTATATCTGTTTTAAGTTAAATACAAGCATATTTATGTTTCTAGTCTTATGTTAGTGATATTCTCCTTGAAAATAATGTTATAAGTTCTTTGATTGAGACAAAACAAATACTCTTTACATGTAAAGGATTTTAGTGATACCTTTTTTGTGCTAGACATATGGATCTATCATAACATATCCTAGGATCTTTTTGGCTTATATCAAAGATTGTAATTGAAAAGATGCTCATAAGGTTTAATATATTTTATGTGCTCTTCATGTATTGCACCTTTCTAGAGTGATGAGATTTTTATTAAATCCAATGTCCTCAAAATAATGTAAAAATTAAAATAGATCTTATATACTTCTATTGTTGGTAACCTGTTATATATTCAAGTAAGTATACATTTTGATATAGTTTTTGTATTTAGTATACTTGAGAAATACTTAAATAATTTTGATATGAAATATCGAATTATTTGTGGTCCAGACCTTCAAAGCACTGGAGATATAGGTCTGTTTGGAAACTTGTTCTGTTTTTCTGTTTTTAAAAACTGTTATTAAAAATAGCTCAGAGTTATTTTCAAAAACAGTTTTTAAAACAAAATTTCAGAACAAAATTTTTAAAACAGTTTTTAAAAACAGGTTACCAAACAAGTTTTTTTGTCTTAAAAATAGTTACCAAATAGGCCCATAATAATTATTTTCATTTGTGGTAAAGGTCATTAATCTATTTTTGAACCAATCGATGATAAACCACAGTCTGTCAAGAAATATCAAATTATTTATTAATCATTTTTTTTATCCAATCCAATGATACTTCGGTGCTGTCTAAGTTTAAGGATATGCCATCTTACAAGAGGGTGTTGTTCATTACTGAGATGATAAACGATGCACCGGAGAAGTCCTAGAGAATATCAAGAAGCAGGTATATGTAACAGAAAGAAATTATATATTTTTTTAATTAAAAAATAATATATAATATTGTGACAGTGAATTTTTTTTCTAAAATAATGAATATTGAAGGTAAGATTAATCTCACTCGTTGCACCACTTTAATAGATATAAAATAGGCTATAAATAGTGATGATAGATTCATAGCATATTTGATAAATAATTTTTTAAAATTAATTTTTAATTAATTTGAAGGATTTTAATTATTAATTTAAATTAATCAATTATTATGAATACTTGATAAATGATTGATTGAGTTACTATTTTTATCTTAAAAAGTTAAGAATTTAATTTTTTCAATTAACTATTTGATATTTAAAGTGTAAAAAGATATCATTACATTTGATTAATTCAAATTTTGACATCTTTGTCCTTAAAATAAAAAACTCTAATAAAAAATATATATTATAATAAATCATTTTCTAATTAATTCATATGCATTAAATATATTATTTAATCATTCCTTTCTTTTCTCTTACTATCAATTTATAAGAAATAATAACATAAATAATAATTAATATTAATAATAATAATAAAATTATTTTCATCTAAAATCATTTATTTTTAATAAAAATTTATTTTTTTAAAAAAATTAATACATAATAAATTATAATTATTTATTTTTAAAAAAATTAATAAATAATAAGTTACAATAATTAGTGCAATTGTTAATACAACCAATTAATTGTCAAATAATCCCATAGAAATAGTGATAGTAACATACATTTTCACAATAAAATTGAAGTTGATTTCTTTGAATAGCAAGAAACTCATGTAGTAATCGTAAGCCTTTGCCAGATGATTATAGCACCTACCCGCTTGTTCTTGTGATCTACCAGCAAATTTGGTTGCTGTTGGAGCAAAGTCACCACCACACAAACCGTATCACTTGAAAACATCGTTGACCCACCACTTCCTGCAGTGGTTATTGAAAAGAAAAGAACATGATAGTGCAGTAGTAGGAACAACTGAGCCAGGTGCCCGGGCCACTACAGGTAACCTTGGTCCTTCCCTGGGGGCTATTCTTGTGTATGGCATACTTTCCAACGGCATTAATATGTTTAAACACTCGTAAACCTTAGCCAACACTTACAATTGTGCGATCTTAGACTACAATAGTAATAATACATAAACATCTAAAATTAATTACAAAACATGGATTATTATTGTATTGTTATTTTGCCCTTACCTCATTTAGTGAGGAATGTTACTACATTATTAGACTTCAGCATGCCAACCTAATGAATTTTAATCCTTCTAGTAGGATCAAGTGCAGAAGGAAGTAATTTAATGAACCTAGTGACTTGTTCTCCCGAACAGCTTCTAAAAGCATAGTATCTATGAACAGTGTATTCCAACCCCTAAAAGTTATGATTTTTGAAAGAATCCTTTTTGGGTTTCCCACATATTCTCCAATTTAAAGACAACCAAAGAGAAATTTGCTAGAAAAGAACCGTAGAAGTATTTGTTCCACCAAAAAATGAAGTTGTGATTTTTACTTGGAATTCCTTATGGGTTTCTCTCGTGTTCGAGGATTAGTGGCAATTAAAGAGACATTAACTGGAAAAGCATTTTAGCAGTGTATTGATTAAAAAAGAGTGATTTTTGTTAAATATTTATCTAATATGTGGGCCTATATATATCATTAATTATGTATTGTAAGTTATCAAAAGAATTATCCCTTTTGAAGTAATCTTATATGGATTAAGTTATTGGGATTAATGACATCTCATTTGATATGAATTTTATAATGTGTAGATGCCAAAAATCTTATTTCTATTTTATGATGGGCCAAATTAGAAATAAAAAAAAGTTTAAAAGTCATTATTCTTCATAAAAGGATATGAACTCAAAAGTCATTACTCTTCATGAAAAGATATGAGTTTAAAAGTCATTACTCTTTATGAAGGGGTATAAACTTATTATAAAAATGGTATTGTCCACAGGTCATATGCATAGTTTTCTTTTCTAATATCTCATCATTAGAAAAGGAGAGACTCTTTATTGTTCAAGAGGAATTGTACATATAAGGCTTGAAAGATCAAGAACCCACAAGTTTCTTCATCAAATTTTCCATGGATTCGAGTATGCTTCTGCTCTATTCCTTCTATTGATGATTTAATATAAAAGATCTCATGTTGTTGATGATTTTCATCTTTAAAGTATCTCCATTTTATGTTTCTAACAAGTGGTATTAGAGCCATTTTTATGTTAAATCATTAAGAGATAAGAATTTCAATTCTCTATATACTTCTTTTGGATATGTGGTATAAATTGTCTTCCAATATATATGTCAATTCATTGTTTTGGAAGTTTCATGTTAAATTGAAACTTTGATCGTCGAGGAGCTTGAATCTAATAGATTTGAAATTTCAATCAAACAAATTTAATTTGTATTAGCAATCTCCCACTTTATTCATCATGCATTATTTAAAATATTATTTCTGTCAAGTTGCATTATATTCAACCCATTTCAATCCACTAAGCATTCAAGCCACTATCACAGATTTTTAAACGAACTCTAAATTTAAATAAAAGCGATTACATGCAATGGTTTATTATTGGCTAGTTGGTAGAGATTTTGGTCTTGTTTTCTTTTGGATTTAGGTTCAAATCTCATTTTAAGAATTGGAATATTTATGGTTGGTTTAAATTTGGAGCCTTTCTTTTATTGTAATGTTTGATGTTCTAAATTAATTGAAACATCATGTTATCAAAGTAACCTCTTTTGTGTAAATTTATTTGGAATATCAAGACAATTATATGTTTGTAATTTATGCGAATAGTAACTAGCCCAAAAGAAGGTTATTATTTGGCCAAGTTTCAAACATACCTATGGTAATAAATATGTGATGATTATTAAGTTTTTCATGTGAGCAATAAGTCGGTCCAAAGAAAGGCTTATTGTTTGATAAGGTTGATCATCAATATTTGACTACTACACTGAGGGTACCACTTACAAATTGATATTGTTGTCCAAAGATAGAATGTCAATGTTGTGCTAGGTATCTTGTGATGGGCCCCACCATTATTAGAATTTATTGCTTAAATTACATATACGTGTGGATTGTGAGCTTAATTGTATTTTTGTTTTATTCTCTATTCAGTTAATTCCTTTGCTTCTACAATATCTGCAAATGTCAATTTCATACTTGTGTTAAATGGCACAAACTTCAAGAATTGGAAAAAGAACATTATAATTATTCTTGGTTGCATAGATCTTGACCTTGCACTTTAAGAGGAATGATCCACTAGTCTTACGAAACAAAGTTTTATTGAGGATAAAAGAAACTTTGAGAAATAGGAACATTCTAATCGCATAAGTCTTATGATCATGAAGCGTGTAATTCCAGAAACATTTAGGGGTGCTATGTCTAAAAAGACTAATGCCAAGTTATTCCTTGAGCAAATTGAAAAGAGATTTGCTAAAAATGATAAAGGTGAAACTAGCATACGATTGGCCAGTCTTGTTTTAATGAGGTATAAAGGACAAGGGAACATAAGGTGTATATCATGGAGATGTCTCATCTTGTTTCAAAATTAAAAGCACTAAAATTAGAGTTGTTTAAGGTTAGTTATAACTACCAAAAGGATAAATGGACTCTTAATGAGCTCATTTCACACTGTGTGCAAGAAGAGGAAAGACTGAAACAAGAGAAGACTAAAAGTGCTCAATTGGCAACTACTTTTAAAGACAAGAACAAGAAAAGGAAAAGAAGTTGTGGTTAGTCCACTGTAGAAGAAACAAATTACTTGTTTCTTTTGCAAAAGTAAGGACCATATAAAGAAAAATTGTACCAAGTATCACACTTGGCATGCAAAGAAAGGTACGCTTCTCAATTTGGTTTGTAATGAGGTTAATTTAACTTTTGTGCCCAGACACACTTGGTGAATAAATTCTGGTGCCACTACTCACATAAGTGTGTCTTTGCAGGGTTGCCTAAGTTGTTGAACACCAACTGATGCTGAAAAATACATCTATGTGGGTGATGGCAAATCAATTGAAATTGAAGCAATAGGAACTTTTGGGTTATCATTAAAGTTTGGTTATTATTTAGATTTGAATGAGACATATATTGTATCGTCATTTAGATGGAATTTGATTTCTATTTCTTTATTAGACAAATTTGGTTACTCTTGTTCATTTAGAAATAGTAGGTTCAGTTTATGTCAAGATTCAAATCTTATTGGTACCGATTTTTTATCTTTTCATGATAACCTATATTTGCTTAATGTTATTGCTTCATTTAATGAAACCTTGCATTTAAGTTCATGTGGCACAAAACACAAATTTACCAAAGAAAATTCTGCTACATTATGGCATAAGCATTTAGGTCATATATCTAAACAAAGAATTGGTAGACTTGTGTCAGATGAAATTCTTGATCCCCTTAATTTAACAAACTTTCAAGTTTGTATTGAGTGCATAAAGGGGAAGTAGACAAACATTAAGAGATTAGGTGCCAACAGGAGTACAGATGTCTTAGAACTCATTCACACTGATATTTATGGGCCATTCCCTATAGCCTCTTGAAACGATCAACAATATTTCATTTCATTCATAGATGACTACTCCCATTATGGCTACTTTTATCTAATTCATGAGAAGTCTCAATCATTGGATGTGTTCAAAACATTCAAAGTTGAACTTGAAAATTAACTTAACAAAAGGATTAAAGTCATTAGATTTGACCATGGTGATGAATACTATTGCAGATATGACGGATTAAGTGAACAATGTCCAAGACCTTTTGCTAAATTCCCAGAGAAATGTGGTATCGTCCCATAATACATCATGCTAGGTAATCCTAGCATGAATGGTATTGCTAAGAGGCAAAATAGAACACTTAAAGACATGGTGAGAAGTATGATTAATCATTCTACCTTGATAGAATCACTCTAGGGAGAAGCACTAAAGACTGCATCTTATATACTCAACAGAGTACCAACTAAAGCAGTAGCTAAAAGCCCTTATGAATTATGGACAGGCAAGAAGCCTAGCATGAAACATTTTCACATTTGGGGTTGTCAAGCTAAAGCAAGGCCATATAGGCCAAATGAAAAGAAACTTGACTCAAGAACAATTAGCTACTCCTTTTTTGGATATTCTAAAAGGTCAAGGGGTTACAAGTTTTATGACCCTAAGACTAGGTCCTTTTTTTGAGACAGGGAATGCCTAATTTTTTAAGGATATTGAATTTGAAAGGGGAGATAAGGTAAGAAATATTGTCTTTGAAGAGGAATTTCTTTCTCTTCCTACAGTTCTTACTAACAATGATCAGGCCTTTATTTCTGACATTGCTCAAATAACAAATCCAGAACAAGACAATATTGATGAACTCGCTATTCAAAATCAAGATACTGCTCTTGAAAAGCAAACTTAACAATCTTAAAAAACTTAAGAGCAAATGCCATTAAGGAGATCCACTAGAGAGAAAAGAAATGCAATTCTAGATGACTTTATTGATTTTCTCTAAGAACATAATTCTGACATTGGAGTGATGGTAGATGATCCAATCAACCTCCATCAAGCTATGCAAAGTTCTAACTCTCAAAAGTGGATCGATGCCATGAATGAAGAGTTTAAGTCTATGAAAGACAATGATGTTTGGGATCTTGTCCCTTTGCATGAAGGTGCGAAGCCTATTGATTGCAAATGGATATTTAAGACTAAGAGGGACTCAAAAGGTAATGTGAAAAGATATAAGGCTCGTCTTGTTGCAAAAGGCTTTGCTCAAAAGGAAGGCATTAACTATAAATAGGCTTTTTCTTTGGTTTCTTCGAAAGACTCTTTTAGGACTATAATGGCACTTGTAGCTCATTTTGATCTTGAGTTACATCATATGGAAGTAAAGACTGTGTTTCTCAATGGTGACATTGATGAAATAATATATATGGTACAACTAGAAAACTTTGTATTAGAAGATGCAAATAAAATGGCTTGCAAACTAAAGAAATCCATCTATGGGCTCAAACAAGCTTCCCGTCAATGGTATCACAAATTTCATCAAGTTATTATCTCATTT